>CM060377.1:167034850-167098064 GCA_030545235.1 Helianthus tuberosus | reverse complement strand
TGATCGCACAAGAAATCCGAGTCGCACAAGTGCTATGACTCGCACAACATGTAGTCCAAACGCACAAGCCCTTGGGCTGATAAAAGATAGGGCCAGGTGTTGGGTTAAGTCACACAAGTCTATGTTGGGCCCGACATGAATCGCACAAGCCGGACTCAGTCGCACAATCGGGTGGAAGTCGCACAAGCCATTTGGGCTTTGTGCACTGCTGGGCCTTGGCACCATTTAGATCGCACAAGGTCACTTGAGTCGCACAAGACATGTGGGTCTAATTTCTTGGGCTGCACGTTTGTATACTCGATGTTTAGTCTGTTACGTGATACTTGTTCATGAACCTGTATGCTAACCTGTACGTTATTGAATGATCCTGTGATGCTAGATGTTGATATCACGTGTTAAGTGTTGTTACTGGTTGAATTACGGGGCTATTAAGTAAACAAAAACTGACTAGTATTGATACCCATGCTAGGATGTGGTTGGTAGATCAACCGTGAACAAGTAATTTACATTACCTAGCAATCCAAGGGGAGTTCATTCCTCTTGAGCATGCGTCCCGGTGGGTGGGACAATGATTGAGTATCCCTGAGAGGAATAAGTCATTTGGGGTAAAAACAGGAATGTTGGATAATACACTCAATCCCTATTACCATTAAGTCCCATCATGTTTGTTACCTGAGAGGTAACGGGGTATTAGTTGATAGCGCTATTTAGGTTTGGCACCCTCACCCCATACCTGAGAGGACGGGTGTGAACTAATGACCCAGTCATGCCCAATGCTTTGATAGGGGCATTAGGGAAAGGGCAAAATAATCTGGAGCCATCTTGTATTGTACTCAAGTTATTATCAACATTATAATCAATGAACTGAACTAATCACTTGGTAACTAACGTTTTCGTAAAACTATGAACTCACCAGCATTGTCTGATACACTTGTTGCATGCTCGCTGGTCGTTAGGTGCTATGTACAAGGAACTTGCTATCTGAGATGGCTGTAGTGGTCATGGGTCGCATTACTTGGAGATGCATGACTTGTTTATTGATTTTACATACATTTGGTTTGAAACATTTAAACAACGAATTACTATTTGCTTCCGCTGAAACACGTTAAACTTAGATTATGTTTATGAATGTTTTATCATTATAAATGGAGACTTTATTTAATATCTTACTATTGGTTCAATGTGATGGGTGGCTAGATCCTGGTACGTCACACGCCTAGCGGGATTTCCGCTTGTGGTATTTTGGGGCTGTGAAAGGGAAGATCAGACTCCCCTTCACGGTGGGGGTAGGAGACCGAGTCCGAACCATAGAACTGACCTTCACGGTAGTCCGAGCCCCTTCCAAGTACAATGCAATCCTAGGCAGGCTTAGAATGAGCAGGACCTACGAATAAATCTCAACCTCTTTGAGTAGATGAGGGAGATTGCTGTAGTGAAGGAGCCAGGTATAAAAACAGATAGAGAGGCACTACAATGCCAGGATAAAGAAGCTCAACCTAGTGCCCGGGGACCTGGTCCTGAGAGCCAATGAGGCCAGCTTACAGGAAAACATCGGGAAGCTGGGACCCAGATGGGAAGGACCATATAGGGTCACATGGGCCAACGGCAAGAGAACGAGCAAACTAGAAATGCTCCAAGGCAAGGAAATCCCAAGGACTTGGAATCTCATGCAGCTTCGAAAATATTTTGTGTGAAGAACACCCCCCCCCCCTCGAGGGAAGACAAGAAAGATGACCTAAAAGCCACTTTTGTAAGATGACCTATAACTAAGTATTTTCTTTTTTTCCTTTTATAACATTATGTACTGGGGGTCCCCTTTCCCCCAACACGTTTGGTAGTGAATAATTTTCCTTTTGCAAATTGTTCCAACACCCCAGGACTATTAGAGGACATGGTCTGACTAACGGGTAATGCACTAAGGCAGACGTGCCTGATAACTACAAACCCCAAAAAAGCAGAATGACTAATGAAATACAAACGTGTACATCGGTATAGCCAACATACCAACTATAAAGCCCGGCCGTGGGGCAAGACGAAGTCGACTCGTCCAAGGGAAACAAACAACAGTTTATTGTTATATACAGCAATCACAAACTTGTTTAAAAACTACTCCCTTACAAGCAAAGCAAATTTGTAAACAAGCTACAAATTAAGTGTACGAAAACACACTAGAATGTTTGTAAACAAGCTAAAAATTAAGTGTACGAAAACACACTAGAATGTTTGTAAACAAACTACAAATTAAGTGTACAAAACACACTAGAAAATTTGTAAAAAAGCTACAAATTGAGTGTACAAGAACACACTAGAAATTTTGTAAAACAGGCTAGAAACGTGACATATGCAAGCACACATTACAAAGAAGATTTGTAAAACAAACTACAAATAAAAGACCATCCTCCCTTGACGGCTCCTAGGCACCGCTGGGCTCTAAGGGCAAAAGGGCCCAGGGAAGGATGCAGCAGCTAAGTCCTCCCAAGCCATCCGTTCCGGACCACTATTGCAGGCAATTCCTACAAAAAAGATGGAAACGTACAACAAACAAAAGAAAAATGCATAGGCATTTCAAGAACACTTCAAACCACCAAGAGTTACGAAAGATAGCATAACCAAGCATGATGGAGGCCCCAACACAAAGGCCCCCCAACCAAAAGATAAAAGTGTCTTGGGTGCAACATGTTTAAGTGTTTAATACAACCATATCGAAAGTTATTGTTTTGAAAAATGATCATGGGGCATCGTCTCCCGACAATGATTTGGGCGATGAAGGGCCAGCAGGTGTGAGCAAGGACTTGAGCTCATCTAGGGACATCAGCGGGTTTTCAGTGATTTCTACAAGTAAAGCAGGGGTTGTCTCACCAAACTCCTTATCCAGTTTGGCCAGCTGTTTCTTGGCCTTTGAATTGTAAAGAGGAGTCTCCTTCCTTTTTAGACCTTGGGAAGAGTATGAGTACCCGTCCTTCAAACCTGCTTGATAGCCTGCATCCCTGTATGCCCTATACACGCTCTCAAGACTGCCTTTAAAATCTTCGGATCGAGAGAAGGCAGAGAGGAATAGCCCAAACCCTTGAGAAATAAGCCAGTGACGTTCTCTGGCCAGCTTCTGATTATCATCCATCGCCATCCCCCAGTCGGTGTACAAGGTCTCGACGTACGCTCTAGAAACAGAGGCGGTTTCCTTGGAGTGCTTCACATCCGCAAGCAAGTCCTCTTTCTCCTCCATCCAAGTTCCCCGTTCTCGCTCCCAGGCCTCCTCCTTCTGCTCCAACAGTGCCCCAGCATTCTGAAAAAGAAAAGAGTTATTCATAAAGGGGGGGGAAGAGATATTACCTCCTTCTCCAGCAGTTTCCTCTCAGCATCAATCACCCAACATCGAAGCTCGGCAGCAACAGTTTGAGACGTTTTCAGCTCATTCACCCTTTGTAACATACCCCCCCCCCCCGAAGAAACCCTCACAAATGGACATGCAATACTGATAATAAAAAAGGTCAGGGTCCAAAGCAAAATTCATGAACCTGTGAGGAGGAGGAACGACATGAGCCATGAAATCACGGGCAGTCTCAGGAGTCCCTACAACGGTGGAAGGGGTTATCTTCCACTTAGGGACATCAGGACAGGGAGACCCTTAGCAAACAGGGGAGCCAAGGGAGAGCGAGAGTGAAAATCTTCGGGCTGCTTGAATCTGCTGGTACCGGTGGCCTGAAGGGGAGAAGCTTCAATAGTAATAGTAGTGTGGGCAACACTAGTCTCCGGGGCTTTACCCTTGGCCCGGGAGGAAGCATGAGCAGCAGGAATCAGAATTGGAGTCTTAGAACTCCCATGTTTCAAATAAAAAAAAAAGAAGGGAGGGAAGAATGAAGGACTGAAGCATGCAAAAAATGGGATAAAAGAAAAAGGCATGATAAACTTACAAGGAGAGGCTCACTGACAAGGCTGGAGGAAGCCCTTAGGGTCTTGAAATGCTTGGATAAAAAGCCTTTGGCATTAGTGGGGGGGGGGGGGGATTTCACAAGCAGCCTTGGAGACAACAGAAGACTTCTGGCTGCTTGCACTTTTGAGCCTCAAGCGGATGTTTCCAGACTCAGGGATCACCACCTTGGAACCAACCTCTGGACTTGCCTTTCCCTTCCAGTTCAAACGACTCTCTAAATCCTCATACTCACCGCTGCTAAAATCCTTCACCAGAGGGAACCTTGAGACCCCCCCCCCCCAGGAGTTTTCTTCACGGGAGGGAGTCTTCTCCACCTCCCCAGTAGTAGCGGAACTCCCGACATCAGGAGTCTTCCCCTCAAGAATGTTCCCCATCTCTGGATTAACCACACCACCGACCACAAATGAAATTCCCCTGCAATATGTCTGTAACAAGCTCCACAACGACATCTCTACACAAGCAAACAGACCCTAGAGATGACTGGATAGAGACAAGAACCACGAACGAAGGCATAGCCAAAGTAAAGAAGCAAAAATGAAGATTACCTTTTTTCCCAAAGTAAGCCTTTGGACGAATAGAATAAAGGGGACTCAGACCCCCCATAGCCCAGATCCCTTCCGGGAAGCTGTAAGCCCTGGTAGGATGCTCGTACATCCTCTTCCACAACACAGTTTCATTTGCAGAAAGAACAAGAACACTATCATCAATGGTAGCCTTCGGATACCTCAGAGGAGGAGACCCCGGAATCATGGAAGCCGAGACAAAAATAAACCTATTCTTCCACTCTTTTGGATGTCGGCATGAATGAATAGCAAGGCAAAGTAACGCTGTCTTTCCATTTGGCAAAGGTGAACCAGTCTCCATCTGATTGGAGTCTGTAAAACATGCAAAAGAGAGGCACCGATGGTTCACCGGAAACAGCCACACAAGAAAGTTCAAAATGCACTACCCTCATAAAAGAAAGGGGGTGCAACTGCGAGAAATGGATACCAAAGTGTTTCAGGAGTTCCATTTTGAACGACGATAGGGGATAACGAACGCTGCAAAAAGAGAAGCTAAGAGTATAAAAACGATTTTTCCTGGCGTACAAACCGCCGGATCATCTGGGCCGGGTAAAGATGGAAAGAACCTCTCAGGGATCTGATATGCTACAACAAAGGATTCAAGGTCTTCCTTTGTTAGAATGGAACGTATTAACGAACGATCGGTTCGGCTCATCGTTGAAGGAGATCGGAGAATAGACAGGAAAAATATTTGGAGAAGAAAAAAATGGAAGTTATGATGAAACAAAGAGTCACTCCGGGTTTTAATGAGGTTGCAGAGTTAGGGCGGTAACCGTCTAATCAACAATTTAAAAATCAAATTGTGATTAGGGGCACGTGCATCATAACAATGATCCCCAGCCGTTGGATCATTCAGATTACATCGATTCCAGAGAACCGTCGTAAAACTGCCATCATTAAAGGCTCCCACTCTCCTCATCTAAGAGACGCCACTATAGTTCCGGAGCCACTTGATTCCAGCCCAGGCTCACATGACTCGGGACTCGTGACCTGGGGCTAGAGAAGACTTGACGACGAGGCCCACTTGTTGCCCAAGTGAGCTCGTCTTGGGCTCCTGTCATTTGGGCCAGCTTATGAGCCCAAACTAGATCTCCTCTCTTAAAAGAGACCAAAGGAAATGACGGGAAAGGGAGAAAGATATGATATCTCTGATATCATTAAATGCTTGACGGAGAGAAAGAACGTTATCGCCGGAAAGGAAGTACTGTGGCAGCTGGCTTCATTAATGAAGTTGAAGATCCAGCCGTTGGGGCTCAGACACGTGTCTGAGTCCCCCAAAACCTCTGAGATACCGTTAGATGGTCTCGATTAATCTCCCCAAGGAGATAAGCAAGTCCCTTTATATAAGGAAGGTGAAAGTTATGGTCATGGTATGCATTCAATAACCTTTCTCATTAAACACACTTGCACTTCATTTATTCTAACATTCATCTGACCACAGTAAACACACATCGCACAAAATTCATACCAAGGAGAATATTCCGACGATCACACACTCGTCGGAATAAGCTTCTCATTTTCCAGCAAGGTTACTTATTCTCACGCCGGAGGTTGGTCACGGATTCCCCCCCCCCCCCCCCCCCGCGGGGGTCCTCCGTGATGAGGCTAACGATATTCTCTTTTGTAGGACGACGGTGTTAACCCTTTGCAACATTGACGAGCCCAGTTGACTACCCACCGGGATCTAAGGACTCGACAGTAAATACTCATGTTTAAAAATATGGCATTTTACTCCATGCGATTCAGATTATTACAAATGTTTTTCCTATCATCTGGATATCAGCGATGAATGCAAATGAAGAAGATTTTTTATGTTATTTATATTTGTAAGAGCATGAAACAGATAATCAAGTTAGCTATGAAGGTGAAAAAAGTTGCTTACACAAACGAATTGCTTGTGGTTGTGAATATATACATATATAACTAATTCATTACGATAAGCAATGCACATTTTATATCCTGGTTCTTTATCTTCAAACTTTGGACCTATCATTAGGTAAAAAAAACATCAAAGCGGTACCAAAGTGGTTAAGTTTCAAAATACTGGTACCGACCCGACACATTCGGTACTGTATTCAGTAGTTAGTACACACTTCTCTTTAATTTCGGCATCGATATTTTCACTACCGATACCTTATAGTACTATTCTAATCCCTATCTGGTTGTATGTTGTTACAACTATCTCCTTGAATGGTATTTCGCTAATGAGAAACCTACCCGCTAACAGTGATAAGAGTTAGGAGATTCGAATCGGATAGCCCCAAATTCGGTTTGTTTTAGTGTAGATCAATGATGTGGATTTTTCATATATACTATGGTGTTAATGTATATCAAATCCATTAACATGAAATTAATTTATTTTTAACAAGGGTCTAATGATCAAATCCATTGACATGAAGTACTTAAAAAACTTCACTTATTTTTGACAAGGGACTAATGAAAAAATATATATAGACTATAGACGATCAATTTAACTAACAAAAATGTAATATTTATCTATTGTTTTTATATTTTTAAACTATTATTTACAATTTAGTATGTTTGTAAAAGTTATATTATAATACTCATGTTTTTAAAACATTTTTTAATATTATATACTATGAATTTGTAACAATTCTTAGCATTGTTGTTTGTACTATGTATATTGAAGTTTGTATGATACCATATGTCTATTTCTTTCCACGCATTCAACATACATGTGATCTTCTTATCAACCAAGAGTTTGACAGATAAAGTCAGGTTCTTTTCCAGTTTCCTCCGAAGTTTTCACGGTAGAGACCGAGAGAAACATAGTCGGCGATTTTCCGGTAATTGGCCGAGCTCCGTCGCGTGGTAGGCCTCAACCCACCAAATCGAGACTAAGGAATCTCATGATGATGACGGATCTCCGGCGGTGTAGATCGACGTAGTTAAGGTAAGTTTGATGAACCCTAGCTTGATTCCTACTGAGTTTTGCACCATATATTCTCTGTTTCTTTGTTTAATTTTGCCTATAGTCGGATTCTTTTGGCTGTTTCGAACATTTGTTAATTGATTCTGATTTAGGGCTTTTGTTTTGAAGCTTTTTAACTGGATTCTTAGGTGGGTGATTGGGGATTTCACCGTAAGTTTGATCTCATTTCATCTAACCTCAATCAATCGGTTCATTGTGTTCTGCTACACCTACACACTAATCGATCCAATTATTTGAGTTATTTAATTTCCTATCGTAACACATATTGTAATACCGTTTTTTTTTGCGACAAAGAAATGTGTATGCATCTTGAAATAAGCGGATCTCAAGGTGAAAGCATACTTTATTTTTTTTTTGAACGGCGATTGACTCCAACAGTCGAGAGGATCACACCCACATTGCATGGGTCCCTAGTCCCCCTCGGGCGAGGCATCCGAGGTTGACCATAGGCGCTTCACGAGAAAATTTCCAGCCGACAGCCACTTGACTGCCGTTGCAGCCTCCGCACTCAAGAGCCGGAGTAACCGCACTGTAATAGAAAACTCGTGTGCGGCTCAAGACTCGAACCCGGGCTATTACGCACTCAAGGCTCTTATCCATCATTGCCATGACCCCTCAACCAAGGTTGGGGTCATTTTCCCCCAAATGCAACAGGTGGGGATCGAACCCGGGTCTCCAAGGAAACCCAAAGTTCTTTCCACCACTCCACTACAAGTGGGGGATTGAAAGCATACTTTATTAGTGAACAGAGAAAGAGCTGTTAGTTACTTGAATTCCTTGGGAAAGGTATACCTTCCTTCGTTATTTTATGCTTTGAGGCTAAAACTGGGTCTGAATTTTGATTTTTTTTAACCAGGTAGTTATCTTGACTTTCCTATAAATACTTTGAGCTTGACATGAATTTGTGGTTCAACATGTGGTATTATATGTTTACACAGTTAATCGTACTTTTCATACTTTTGTACTTACGTGTTGACATAAATTAATAGTCGTGTTAACTTGCAAAATTTAGAACAGAACATAAAACAAAAATTTTGCGAAAAATGAAAAGTATAGAGGACCAAAGTTGAAAGTAAAAAAGTTGTAAGGGTAAATTGTAAAAGATGATGTACAATAGTTTAATCCATACAAGTGTTACAAATTATATTTATACTAGGAGCCACATGGGAGGAGCTTGAAGTTCAAGCCCCACTACACATTGTCTTATGCTTGCTACAGACTCACGTATCATCATGAGGCACCCTACGCAATAATCACTTGTACTTTCTTGTGGCTAAAAGTTGTAAACCCACATTGGCTACAAGCATAAGATGCATAATATATCTACAAAGCTTTAATGCAACAAAATGTCTACAAAGCTATATGTGTTGTAATGTTGGCTTTGGGAGTCTTTTAAAAAAAAATGGAAATTTTCTTTTTTAACCCTAAAGTTTTAATGTTTGACAATTTAAGTTTAAACTTCTAATCTTTGTTTCCTTTTTAACCCTAAAGTTTTAATCTTTAACAATTTACCCTAAAGTTTTATTCTTTGACAATTTAAGTTTAAAATTTTTAATCGTTGTTTTCTTTTTAACCCTAAAGTTTTAATCTTTGACAATTTAAGTTTAAAGTTTTAATCTTTGGTAATTTAACCCCTTTGATTAATTTGATTTTTTACTTCTAATTCAAAAGTTTCCATCTTTTGCGATTTAACCACTTTGATTTTTTTTACTTATGTGTTGTAATCTTTGCTTTGGGGGTTTTTCAAATAAAAAATGGTTATGCATATGGTTGTTGTAACCTTGGCTTTGGGGGTTTTTCAAAAAAAAAAGTTGATTTTTTTACTTTTCACCCAAAAGTATTTCAAAAATTACTTTTAATCCAAAACTATTTGTTTTTTTACTTTTAACACAAAACTTTTTATCTTTTGCAATCTATCCTCGTAACTTTTTTTACTTTCAACTTTGGTCCTTTATATTTTACCCCGCGCGTTACGGCGGGAGTTTGATTATCAATATAGTACCGACACTCGGTATAGCAACCGAAAGAGATAACATAAAATCATTGGAAAAGGATTATTGAAACGTCCACGTATGTATAAAAAACATTAACAAACGAAATACTAAAGAAAAAATATTGGTTCTGATAATACCAATAGCGGAAACAATATTATTTAGTTGGATTGGCTTTGGTTCATCACGTTAGGGAGAAAAAAAACTCTAAAAGGCGAAATACTTAACTAAATAAAAGTAAAGTAGAGTAATTAAATATGTATATCAACAAAGTTAAAGTAGATGACGTAAACATGTATATAAGCAAAGTAAACTAATGGGGAATCAAATTTATTAAGTTGAGGGACTAAATATGTATATTAGGAAAGCTGAAGTAGAAGGACAACAAAGTTAAAGTAGAGGGACTAAACATGTATATTAGCAAAGTTAACTAATGAGGAAAAAAGTTTATTAAGTAAAGGGACTAACATTTATATTATGATAGTTATAATAGAAGGACTAAACACTTAAATTAGAAAAGTTAAGGGTTAAAATCAAAAAATTCTTTTGACCAACCAAAAGGCGACACTTGGCTATGTCGGAATAGCCCACCAACATAGCCTTATAAGTGTATATATAATATAGTCATGAATTATAAATAGACGATAAAGTGACTACTCTGTGAAATATCAATTAAACTGATTATCGAGATTCGAGAGAGAATCTGGAACCTTTTAAAAAATTAGGAGTTAATTGCCAAAATCGTCCTTGAGGCTTGGTCAGATTTGTCATTTTCATCCAAAATGACACTTTTGTACCAAATTGTCCCCAACGTTTATAACTTTTTGCCATTTTCATCCAAACCACTAACTTAGTTTATTTTTTCTGTTAAGTTGAGGATATTTGGATGAAACTGGCAAATATAAAACCACAGGGACGATTTTGGCAATTTACTCAAATTCTTTTAAATTTCTTTTATTTAATTAATTTTGTTACATATATAATAAAAAAGAATATACATGCAATTTTTATATAAAAAAAATAATAGCTTTGTCACATAATTTTTATAAATTTTCATCCAACCACTAACTAAGTTAATTTTTCTATTAAGGCGAAGGATGTTTATAAACTAAGACATAAATTAATTTCTATTTTTTTATATAGATCAGTTTTATAAAAATAAAATCTACTTAAACCTCTAAATTTAATAAAACTAAAATGCTGGTGACCTTATTGAAAAAGGTCAAATAAAAAAATCTTATCATATTACTAAGTTTGTAATTCATCTTCTACTCTTTTAAATTCGCTCCTAAGGAAAAAACAGAAGCCAGTGCCCCCTATCAAATAACGTATCGTTACCAAACCTTAAAATTACCCACCAAATTATAATTATAATGCTATGAACCAAAAGTTTCTGTACTAAAGCCACTCAGAATAAGTATTAGTTAGTTACCCTCA
Source organism: Helianthus tuberosus (assembly GCA_030545235.1). Classification (NCBI taxonomy): domain Eukaryota; kingdom Viridiplantae; phylum Streptophyta; class Magnoliopsida; order Asterales; family Asteraceae; genus Helianthus; species Helianthus tuberosus. Next base: position 167,087,189 of record CM060377.1, on the reverse strand, counting down.
TAATCTTAATTAAATAAATATTTTATTTTTACCAACATATTTCCTAGGTGCTCAACACATTTAAAAAATATGTAACGTTTTACAAATTTTTTCTATATCTACAACTGATAAATACTAAAAGTTGTAACCGATTATTATGTGTCCAATGGCGTTTTCTCTTTATAAAACTAATTTATATAAAGAAGCTGTAAATTAATTTATGTCTTAATTTATAAAATTTAAAACATCATTCACCTTAACAGAAAAAATAAACTGAGTTAGTGATTTGGATGAAAATTTATAAAAATTATGTCATAAAACTATTAATTTTTTTTTCTAAAAACTCCATGTATATTCTTTTTTATTATACATGTAACAAAATAATTAAATAAAAAATAATTTAAAAGGGTTTGAGTAAATTGCCAAAATCGTCCCTGTGGTTTTATATTTGTCAGCTTCATCCAAATATCCTCAGCTTAACAGAAAAAATAAACTAAGTTAGTGGTTTGGATGAAAATGGCAAAAAGTTACAAACATTGGGGGCAATTTGGTACAAAAGTGTCATTTTGGACGAAAATGACAAACGTGCCCAAACCTCATGGACAATTTTGGCAATTAACTCAAAAATTAGAATTAAAAAAATAAAAAAAAATTAGGGTTTACTTCTTTTGTCATTTTCATATCTATTTATTGGAATTTACACCATTGTAACCAATTTTTATAAACTAGATCGCACCCGGTATGCAAAACCAACAAGAATGCAGTTATATTGATTTTGACCACAACATGCTGGATCTTGTGGAAGACACGCAATGAAGTTATTTTCAAAGGCACTTTTGCAATCTACTCGAGCGTAATTCGTGAAGTAAAAACAACCTCCTTCTTATGGATTCAGGTGAGAGCTAAAGTACATGAGCTGGATTGGACGAAATGGAGATACTTTGACTTCAAAATGTTTCCGACGTAAACGTCCATTGTATGCATAAACACATGAGGACTGTTATGTCTCCTTTACTTTATCTTGTATTTGTGCTTTTCACGTTCGAGCAGCTTGCTTAAATATTGATAATATGACCGCCCTTTCTAAAAAAAGAAGTTATATTCAATCTTATTACTAAAATTACGTGTGGATAATATATCTCTTCCAAATTCATTATTTGAACTCACCATGTATCCATATATTTTTTTGAGTTAAATGCCATTTTAGTGCCTGTGGTTTGGGTCATTTTGTCAGTTTAGTCTAAATGTTTCATTTTTCATTTGTGGGTCGAAAAAGGTTTCACCGTTGCCATTTTAGTCCATTGGGTTAACTTCATCAATTTTTTTTGTTAACGAGAAGGGCAATTCGGTCATTTTATATGGCCAAATTGCCCTTCTAGTTAATAGAATCACATATAAAATGACCGAATTGCTTTTCTCGTTAACAGAAAAAATGGATGAAGTTAACCCAGTGGACTAAAATGACAACGATGAAACATTTTTGGACCCATAGGCAAAAAATAAAACCTTTGAACTAAACTGTCAAAATGACCAAAACCACAGGGACTAAAAAGGCATTTAACTCAATCTTTTTAGAATAAATTACAAGTTTTGTCCTTTATGTTTGTCCCAAATTACAGGCGCTGTCCTTTACTTTTAAAATTGATGAGTTTTGTACTTAATGTTTGGAAATGTTGCATGTTATGTCCTTTATGGCAAACCATGTTATATTTTTCAGTTAAAGTAAGTCATGTGCAGGGTACATGAGGGTAGAAATGTAATTACACCTCCCACTTGTCTTTCCCTTTTATTTAAAACCTCATCTACCCCAATCCTTTCACCTGTTTCAAATTAGGGTTCATCATCATTTTGCAAATTAGGGTTCGTCGCCATGGTCAACTGCCATTGTGGAAGGGAAGCGATTATACAAACTTCATGGACAAAGAAAAATCCGGGTCGTCGTTTTTATTCTTGTCCTGTCCAGGTAATGTTTAACTCATGGCTGGATGGTTCGATCAGGAAAGGTAATCTCGTTTTTTACTTTAATGTTTTGATTTGGTAAAATGTAGGGTTCAAATTGTCAATTTATTGGATGGTTCGATCAGCAAAGGTGCCAAAGGTGCATAGATATCATACCTGGATTGCTTAGGGCTAAGAACAACTTGGAATCAGATAAGATGAAGCTGCAACAAGAGAACATGATGCTGGAACAAGAGAACAAGAAGCTGCGACAAGAGAACATGAAACTTGAAGCAAAGTCAAGAAAATTGAAAAAGTATTTGGTTTGCAGTTGTATCTGTTTTGTGATGTATGTTCTGGCATTTTAGGGTGTTATATATGATGTGCAGTATGTGTAAAATGACAAGATATAATTTTGAATGAAAAGATCTAAGTTTGTGATGTATGTTTTGGCTTTTTATTGTGTTATATGTTATGTGCAGTTTTTATGATGTGTATGAATGGTAAAGTGGAATGTTCAATGTAAATTGACCAAAACAAGACGACCAAAACAAACTGACTAAAACAAGACGGACCATAACCTGTAACGACCAAACGATGTGCAACAATTGACATTCAAACCAAATCAAGATGACCAAAACAAACTGACCCATTCAAACCAAAACAAACTGTCCCATTCAAACCAAAACAAAGTGACCAAAACAAACTGACCAAACAGACCCATAACCTGTAATGACCAAACGATGTGCAGCAAGTGACATTCAAACTGTAAACACCATAACTACTTACCATATTATAACCAAACCTGATTCATGTTCCAAAAACAACCATCAATTCATAAACACCTAAAGTAACTACCCAAAAGTTCACAAACATCTAAATAGTAGTAACCACAATTTCCAAAAGACATAAAACAAGTTCAAAAGCCATAAAACAAGTTCAACATTCTGACATAAACACAAGTTCAGTTTGTTGCTGCCTTCCTACTCTTCTCTGTCTTGCCATTCTTCCCTGATTTACCAGTCTTGATAGCTTCACCTTGACCCTTACAAGTCCTGGAATTATGTCCAGTCTTCATACACTTTGAACATGCCACTTTAGTGTGTTTTTTGGACAGCCTTCCTGATTGGGTCATCTATTCAAGCTCCACTGCAAATCTTTTCCTCAGCCTCTTTGGTCTACCAACCTGGGTGTGGTGTTTTAGGGGTGTAATTGTTGTAGGAGCATGTACCTTTGTCCATAAAGTCCTACCATTGATAGGGTTCACCCTAAAAGAGTACACCTGTTTCCACCTCTCCATTGTATAAACCGGATGTACCCAACTCTCCAAATGTTTCGTGGTGCCTGTATGATTATCATCAGATTCAGAACCACTGTTAAAAAAAGACATGGTAAATAAAAATAAAGACGTAAAAGTCGATTAAAAAGTATTTAGAAAGTTAAGAGGTTGTAAGAGTCAATGCTGAAAATTAAAGGTTAAAAGTATAAAAAAGAAAAAAAGCAAAAAGACAAAAAAAAAAAAAAAAAAAAAAATCACCGATTACAAAAGTATTTAGAAAGTTAAAGGGTTGTCAGTGTGAATACTGAATACTGAAAGTTGAGAAAATACAAAAAAAATTATGTCGAAACATAAATCAACTTAAGTTTATATCGACACGTAAATAAAAATAAAGACGTAAAACTCGGTTAAAAAGTATTTAGAAAGTTAAGGGGTTGTAAGAGTTAATACTGAAAGTTAAAAGTAACAAAAAAACAAAAAGACAAAGATAAAAAAAAAAATACTGTAGCACTATTCATTCATATGTTTCAAATTAATACATATATATGAATTAGTTATAAATAAATATGGTCAAAAAGTCTAAATTACCCCTAAACTAATTTTTTATTGAGGGACACTTGTCAATTATTTGTTAGTTCTTACGTTTCTTACAAACATAAGTGTTTGTATTTGATCCCATTTCTATGATTATAACCGTATAAATTAATAGTTGTGAAAATGAAATTATAAGGGTTTTATTTATAATCAACCCCAACCATTGATTTAAACTATCAATGGTTCAGATCTGTTCTTACGGTTCTTACAGTTAGCACTGTTTGTACAGGATCTCAACTCTATAATCATAATATATATTTATAAAATATATATTGATGTATATGTCATCAATTTTATACATGAATGAGTCACTTTGTGTAAATTACTTTTTGAGTCCCTGTGTTTTAGAGGTTTTAACCACTTGAGTCCAAAATCAAAATGTTTAACGCCCTGAGTCCCTATAAGCACTTTTCTTAACCATTTGAGTCCAATTTTCTAACTCTGATAGAATTATTTTGTTAAAATTTGTTAAATGACCAAATTACCCTTACCTAATATTTCTCTCTCTGTATCATATCACAAAGTAGCAGATAAGGTGCAGAATCGAAGCAGACTGTGGTTCGTCCCTTTGATTAACAGTCAGCTTTCAATCCAATTTCTATTATCTCATAACATATCCCCACCGCACAAACAACCACTGCACATCCACCATCCGCACCATAATCACCACCACCATCCCCACCATGAGCACCACTATCCCTACCGCACACACAGAACCACCACCGCACATCCACCAAATCAAACCAAAAAGCACAAATTCACATCAAATCGAACTTATCTAGGTCCAAATCAAACAAAAAACAACTAAAAAATTAACAACATCGAACCTGGTTGACCGATTTCTGTCCAGCGGCGTTAGGGTTTCACTGATGGCGCGGTGGTGGTCTGTTGGGGGGATCAGTGGTGAAATTGAGTTGTGGAGTTGCTGGTGGTGAGTTGAAGGATGAGAATTGGTCGTCGACGGTGTGGTTGTTTCTGGCAGCCATGGGTGAATTGGAGTTGAAGAAAACCTGAAGTTGTGAAGACGGTGGAGGTTAGACGGTGGTTGTTTCTGGCAGCCATGGGATGGTGGTGGGTGGCAGTGGGGCTACACTAGTGGCAGTGGTGGTGGCAGTGGGGGGCACTGGTGCTGGGCGGCACTGGTGGTGGAGGTGCTGAAGAAAACCTGAAATTGATCTGTGGAGTTGTTGAAGTTGTGAAGATGGTGTTGTTTCTGGTGAGGTTTGGGTTATAAGGACTTGTGCAGTAATTTACTTTTATATATATTAAATATATTAAAAGTTTATGCATTAAAGACTTGTTTCTTGTACTCATATGCAGAGAAGACTTGTACTTTGTGTGTAAATTACCAAATTACCCTTATAGTTAACAGACTTAGTGGATGGTGTTAGAAAATTGGACTCAAATGGTTAAGAAAAGTGCTTATAGGGACTCAGGGCGTTAAACATTTTGATTTTGGACTCAAGTGGTTAAAACCCCTAAAACACAGGGACTCAAAAAGTAATTTACCCTAAATTTTATCTTTAATTTAATGGGTCAATTGAATGAAATACATCAAAATTAACTATTTTGACCCAAATCTATTTTGATATAGGAAAAAATACCCAAATGTCACTTGACCAACCAAAATTACTAAAATGTCATCCTCCTGCGTCTATGGACGGACTCCTGCGACATGGGATGCGTCCGTCTATCAACTCAAAGAGTCCATGAATGAGGAGGTTACACGTGTCCGACAAAGGTGATGCGTCGACGGCCGACTCCTCCCATGCACTTGGCAAACTCCAACCATATATTTGGCAGACTCCTCCCATTGGCTCGGCTGACTCTTCCCAACGGCTTGGCGGACTCCTCATATTTTGGTTGACTCTTCCTATTGCTAAGCTGACTCCTTACATTTCTTTTTAATTCTATCAAATATTTGTATCTGTTTAATATAACATTATAACATAACTTAAAATTAGAAATATAACTTAAAACATTACAACATAACTTAAACAATACAAATAGAAACATGTAGTTTTTTTAGTGAATAAATATAAACAAACACAATTTAACATTAGTGAACACAAACAAACAAGTCTAACATATTGCAGTTTATTCGGTAACACATCTAAATTAGGATTCATAGATTCTAAAATTAAGTAGGTTTTGCTTACCAAGGGAAAGTACCAACATATATTATTAAATCATTGGCTCATGCAGCAGAAGATACAGTGACTAAATTCAACAGAGGTACCAATGGAGAACCGCTCGAGAAGGGGAAGCTTCCTTGGAAGGTAATAGTTGCCCATTCAATGTATCGAATTGCACAAACGATCCTCCATAGGTATGAAAGCAACAACTTGGAAATTATTGAAAATGAGTTGTTTTCCCGACTATCGGTCATGATTGCAGACATATTAAAAGCTTGCCTCACCAACATACCAAGAGTCATAATGATGAAATGCCATGAAAGTGCAATAGAAAAACGAGAGGATAGTGTGAACATGTTTATGTGTTTATTGTTTGATTTATTATGGTTTTGTTTAAACATGATAATGAACGATCATGTTTAAACAAAACCATAATAAATCAAACAATAAACACATAAACATGTTCATGTTGATTCAAATTTAAAAGAACAAATCCATAAAGGTGAAGGTGAAACTTGGATTATGTCCTCTCATTAGATCTTGATGGTAATCGTAGAGATCTTACAAGCTACCAATCCTAGCTTAAATCACCAAAAAAGTTATGTATTTCAACCTTTTTATTTTTAGTCTAGAATATGTATATACAAGTATAATAATGACTCCTAACCCTATAGCTTTATCATAACATTAACCTGGTCAATATTAACTTATTGTTATTGCCTTTTTGGTGAAAAATATATGTTGGTAATATTTGTGAAAGATTCTGACACGCGATTGAGTAGGGTGTTGAAAGGAAATAAAATGGTAAAAAGGTGAAATAGTAGTAGACTCCCATCCTTTAGTTTGACTACATATCTTACCCAAAAGACCCAGAAATGTAAGAAAATCACCCTGGGTAATAATTCGACATATTGGTTAAAAATTTTCACTCACAGGAAACATGGTAAGGGATACGCAAGTTGTACTATATGATTTTTCTAACTTGTAGCCTCTACAAACAGTGGCGGACCCAGAATTTTTTTCTAAGGGATTCACTTTTTTAAATAATCCAATATCATGTGTCCGAACATAAAAAATACGGGTCGGTTCGAGGAACTGTTCGTCTCCACCAACAATAGTACATGGGTTTTCGGTTGCCCAAACAAATCAAATCAACTACTCTGAACGCAAACGCTACACAGGTTTGTCGGACACAAAGTGAATCAAACCCAACCGTTATAACCAAGAATGGTATACGAGTTTTTGGTTGCGAGGCAAATCAAAACCAACTGTTCGTCTCTATAGACAACCAATCAAACTAACTATTCTTAAACTTTTCTACTTGTTTTTTTTTTTTTCTAAAAAATCAGAACCAATGTCCTTGTTCAAAATTCAAGAACTCTTAATATTTCAAACTTTAAAATAACATCAGTTTTCAAAGAAAATAGAAAATTATTGTAGTCAATTTTAGATTTAAAAAAAATCAAGTTGAATTTGACATAAACCTGTATGTGGCTTCTGAGATAATCAAGTCCCTTTATCGCAAAACAACACTGATTTTTAACAAATAGTACTATAGCCTTTTCAATTGCCCTTTTTTCAGTTAATCTTCAATCCTATGGTTTCGGATTTCAATAAAAAATAACAAACAAAAAAAATTTAATCTCAGATTTTCTTTCTGTCCCTACTCGAACACGTGACCACAAGTTAAAATCTTCAATCCTATGGTTTCGGATTTCAATAAAAAATAACAAACAAAAAAATTAAATCTCAGATTTTCTTTCTGTCCCTACTCGAACACGTGACCACAAGTTAAATTAGCGCGCATATTCACCACTTTAACACTCTATACATTAGCTTAGACCATGCGTAGTGGTTTGATGAATAATGCCACCACACTAGGGCGTTTTCTGCCATGTAGCAGTCTAGTCAGCATTGGGGCATTATTGGGCATTTTTGCAAAAGTGGCGTAATGGAATAATGCCCAATAACGCCCCATCCAATCATTACACAATTTTTTTTTTAAATTAAAAACTTAAAATACTTCATTAAATTAAAAAAAAAATTACAATACTAAAAAATAACTTTGTAAAATTTTAAGTTTTATAAAAGATTCAAATGAGACAATTAATAAACAAAACTTTAGGGACTGATATAGCATTTTTTGAAACTTGAAATGTGACCAAAGTTTTAAATCAAACCATAGTGGCCTAATGTGACATGTGACCAAAGTTTTAAATCAAACAACCAGCCTCCATCCCTTCTCCTTCTTCTCTGGTGCGACCTGCAACATCTCCGACAGACCCAACCCAAAAATTCCGGCAAACCCAGCCCAAAAATTTCATCTCCATCTCTCTAAACCACATGGCCTTATCTGATAGGCCAACAAATTGCCCAAATAGCGTGATTCAAAGAACGCCAAAACCAAATTTGCCCAAAATCACGCCAAAACACGCCGGGGTGTAACGGCTTCTCGGCGTTTTCTTCGAATTTTTTTTATAAATCACGCCCCATTACGGGCGGTCTTATAAGGTTCCCTTACAAAATATTAAAGGGTTCCTTCAGAATTTTCTATATATTTAAAACTATAAATTACGAACCAAACGGGTTCCCGGGAACCTCCCGACTCAATGTAGATCCGCCCCTGTCTACAAAAGCTTTTGAGATCACCCTATCTATTTTTTTATTAATAATAACTAGGATTGAGATATACTTAAGTTCACTTGGAGCGGTTTAAGTAAACTATTTTCACAACTATTAATTTATACGGTTATAATCATAGGAATGAGATCAAATACAAACACTTATGTTTGTAAGAACCAACATATAATGACAAGTGTCCCTTAATAAAAAAAATTAGTTTAGGATTAATTTAGACTTTTTGACCATATTTATTTATAACTAATTCATATATATATGTATTAATTTGAAACATATGAATGAATAGTGCGACAGTATTTTTTTTTTTTTTTTGTGTTTTCTCAACTTTCAGTATTCAGTATTCACACTGACAACCCTTTAACTTTCTAAATACTTTTGTAGTCGGTGATTTTGTTTTTGTCTTTTTGCTTTTTCCGTTTTTATACTTTTAGCCTTTAATTTTCAGCATTGACTCTTACAACCTCTTAACTTTCTAAATACTTTTTAATCGACTTTTACGTCTTTATTTTTATTTACGTGTCGATATAAACTTAAGTTGACTTACATTTCAACATAATTTTTTGTTTGTGTTTTCTCAGCTTTTAGCATTGACACTGACAACCCTTTAACTTTCTAAGTACTTTTGTAATCGAGTTTTCCGGTCGATGTAAAACACGTGTCGACATACTTTTGTACTTTGTCACACCCCCAAAATACCACATGCGGAAACCACCGCGAGGCGTGTGACGTACCAGGATCTAGCCACTAATCATATTGAATTAATAGTAATATAATAAATTCGAAATCTCATTCAACGTAAAAAGTGTAATTCAAAACATCTGATTTAAAGCAAATTACGTTCAGCGGAAGCATTTGAAATTGTTATAAGTATTTAAAAACAACTTGTTCGTGGAACATAACATAACGTCTGATATGTAAATAACAGCACGACCCATGACATCCACAGCTCCTCCGATTGCAAGCGTCGTTTCCTGAAATCATCTAACGACCTGCAAGCATGCAGAAAAAGTGTATCAGCATAAGGCTGGCGAGTTCACAGTTTTGTTTAACGAAAATCATGTTAAGTGTTTTAGTTTAAAGACATGTCAATAATAAACTCGATACCGAAGTGACATATGTTTGTTTGCCCTCATCAATTCCTATCAACATTGGCCATGTGGTTAAGGTCATTAGTTCACGCTCGTCCTCCCCGGTATGGTGTGAGGTTGTCAAGCCTAATAGTGCTATCAACTAATACCACGTTGCATCCCCGGCAACTAGTTTGGTAGTAAGTAGGGACTTTGGTGATAGTGTTGAGTTTATTAACTAACATCGAAATTAACCCAAAGTAATAAAAGTATTCCTCCCCGGAATATTAATTTGTTTGTCCCTCCCTGGGACGCATGCTTATAAAAGAGTAGTGAACTCACCTTAGTTTGCTCGGTATGATATCGTACTTTCAACGTTAATTAATGGTTAGGTCCATTACACGACAACCTAAGGTATAATGTCATATTAGTGAGTATACTAGTAGGGTTTTGCAATACCCTAAGTATCCAAACAGTTCATTGTTTAAGCGATGAATTATCACAAGTACAAATCCTTTTATATTAAATTCAGAATCAATTAGTATATATATAAACGGGATCAGGAGAGAACGGTGAAAAGTGTGAGAACGGATCCTGGCCCAACACGTGGCAGGGGGCCCTAATTGTTATGCGGGGGTACGATTGTCCTTTTATACGTTCCCTCCTTATTCGCGTTATAAATCTCTTTCAAATTAAAACTCCAAAGATTTATTGTTAGCTGTTACCTCCTTTGCAAGCTTTCTCAGATCTATGGCGTTTAACGTGGATTATGTTCGACAAAGTAAAATTCGTTGGCGTTTTCTATTTTTCGTTCCAGCAAATCATGCAACAGATATGGCGTTTTGTTCTTTTATCATTGTTCGATGGCATTTTTTGTATTATTGTTTTTATAATGTGTTGTATGATTTTCAATAACGTTATTTCAATTATGCAATTTAATCGCGTTTTAATTGATATTTAATCTATTATTAAGAACTGCAATTGGAGTTTTCAATATTAATTTTAATTGTCGTTTACGTTCTAGTGTATTTCTTATGTTTTTACGATCATTGGCGTCTTTCATCTATTTGATTAGTTTTGAATTTTATTTAGTAGTATTTGTGAATATCAGTTATTACTATTTTGTTAATTTGTGTAAACATTAGTTTTGTTAATTTTGGCGTTTTCATTATGATGTTATATTTTGTTAATTATTTATGTTGTTAAGTGTTTTTAATTATTAATCTCATGGCTTTTTTATCATGCCGTTTTTAAATTATGTGTTTATTATGTCTTTTTTATTATTCAATTAATGGCGTTTTAATGTATAATTTTATTACGAGACATCACTTTGTTTTTCTGATTTTTCTGTTCCTCCCTGTGTTTTCTCAGACGAAGTCTCTTCCTCGAGTCAAAGGCATTGCCCCAAAACTGGATTACCATTTATCATTCCTGACGTTAGTGAAGAATTAAAGCCCAGAAAGGACATGGTATTCTCAAGCCTTGATGATTGTTATTCAATGTATGTTAAGTATGCCAAAGAGTATGGGTTTTCAGTCAGGAAGGGGACTACAAAGACAAACTCTAAAGGTGTCTTACATATTAAGTATTTCTTGTATACGAGAGCTGGGGTATATAAGGACAAGAAGGTTGATACATTGGACCCCAATCAAAAGGAGCGAGTAGTGTGATTTAACTTTTCAAAGAGGACTAATTGTGGTGCACTGTTATATGTACTTTTTGAGGATGGATCTTGGAAGGTATAAGTTTGTCGAGGAGCACAATCATTAATTGGTCCACGACCCCACTGATCTGCATACTTTCTCGATTGAACCGATCAATGAAACTATCCAAAGATTCTCCATCTTTCATTCGGATGTTGTGTACTTCGGTAATTTCTTTGGAGTAGTGCCTTTGCTGGCTGAAGTTCTGAAGGAACAACCTTCGGAACTCTTCGAAATCATTGATTTCTCCTTCATTTAGAGCGTCAAACCATACTCGTGATGCCCCTATTAATGTTTGCGCGAACATAAAACACCAAGCTGGCATCGGCCATTGCTCAACTTGTGCGGCCCCATCGAAGTCAAACATGTGATCATCCGGATCAGTGGTACCGTCATATTTCTTTACCGTGGTTGGCATTTTGAGCTTCGGAGGGAGCTTGGCGTGTGTGATGCGAGCACTGAATTTGGACTTAGCCGTCATGGAAACCGGATGATAAGGTTTCATTTGAGTTTCATTTCGCGTTGTCATTGTTGGAGATGGTCCGGAGGATCCCTGCACGTATTGATTATAAGTTTCCGAAGTAGCAATGGTGGAGAAAGTAGGAGAGGTGAAAATTGTAGGACCCATAGTCCTTACCGGTGTTTCATCGTGGAAGAGCCTGGTTCGTAAACCGAGGATCTCTTCATCCCTAGTCTGCTGGGCTTTTAATCTTCGTAGAAGACTTGCATTTTTGGAAAGGAATTTTGCATCGAATTCTGACGTCTGTGAAGTGGGAATTAATATGAATGGCAAAGTTGTTCCTGGTCCCGAGCTCAAAGGAGTCGAAACTGTGGAAACAATGCTTGTTGGTGCTGTAGTTTGCGTACTAACATATATGAATCCCGAATTCATAGAACCCGAGGCCGCCATAGATCAGTTCGTTGCTCAAGAAATTCACCAAGGTGAAGGACTGTGAGCTGTGAAATCGGATGGCGCCAATTGAAGATCCAAAGAATCGATTTTAGGCCGGAGCCTGTAAACGAGGGTTTGGACCTTGTGTTGAGCTTGGAGATTCGTCCTGAAAAATAGAGAACCCTTAGGCTCGCCGCAGAGATGGGAGGGCCCCTCTGCGACCACCCTCCGGCGTGAGGATAAGTATTGGTAGAGAGAGAAAGTAGAGAGAGAAAGTAGGGACGAAGGTTCAGAAAAGCGTACTTGGCCTTGTACTTGATGGGGTATTTATAGTAGTCAACTGGCATGACGTCATTCGGCTGGACGCACTTGAATGGGTGTTCGTCCTTGGCGATGAGGGAACGGACATCTTCAAGATGTCCGTCTAGGCGTGGTTCGGTTCATCCCTAATGACTATGTCCGGACTCGGACATGTATATTCAACATATATAGATGGTTATGTAAAGGAATGGAGTCATGATTTTGGCTAATTTCTTAATTGATAAACGAAATGGAAATGCGGAACACATATAAGTTTCGAACAATCTGCGCGAAATCAGAAAAGACAAGAAAAAGGGAGGTTGCTGATTTCATTTTGGGCGGCAAAAGTTAGGAAAAGAAATTAAATCCGCGCTTAAAGTTTTAAGGGCCTTATGTTGATCGATATGAAGATATGGCTCAGCGGTTTGTGGTGCGTGTTGTGAAAGTGGAAGAGTGGTTCGGTTGTTGCTGGTTGTTTCCGAACCGGGTGTAGACCCGCGCTCGAGTCCGGGCACAGCCCAAGTTGTTTTTGTTTTGGTAAAAGTTTAAAAGGTTTACACTTAGGTCCTTGTACTTCATTAACTTTACTTAACCAACATAACAAACTTGAACAACTTATACTAACATTGAAACTTAACAAACTAACTAGATTATAAAAGTAAACAAAACCTTTAATTGTAAATTTAGTTAATTTAATTAAGTAAATAAAATAAATGAATAACCATACTGATAATCATATTAAAATTTAAAAGAAAACCTTTGGACGGTTATTTAACTCACGAAAAATTCTCGAGTTTCAAGGATTAGGATCCAAAATTTCAAAATGGGTCAGATTTTAGGAATCCAATTTGACGGATGTTACAACGAGAATTGGTCAGCGACAATGGGGTACAATTTGCTAGAAGGCCATTCAAACCTTGGTGCGAACAGATGCAAATTAAGCAAGTTTTTACTTCAGTTACTCATGCACAAAGTAACAGACTGGTTGAAAGAGCCAATCAAAGTCTCATAACCGGGATGAAAAGATGATTAGGATGAAAGCAGAAGGGATGGCTTGAGGAACTGCCTATGTTATATGGGTGTACAGGACAACTCCCAAAACATCCAACGGGGAAAAACCTTTCAGTCTCACTTACAGGACAGAATCAGTCATCCCTGTGGAGATTTGTTCCCCCATAGCAAGATTAAGACTAAGGGACGCCGAGAACGAACAAGATCTCAGGAGTAATCTCAACATGCTGTAGGAAAGACGCGAGATAGTTGTTGTTCAAGAAGCCAGGTACAAAAAACAAATGGAGAAATATTACAATGCAAGGATGAAGAAGCCGGGTACAAAAAACAAATAGAGAAAGGCTTTTGGACGGCGAGAATAGAGGGGACTCAGACCCCCCATAGCCTGTATATCCTCAGAAAAGTAGGATTCTCGCACATCAACTTCCATAAAGAAGCCTCAATGTCTGACAAGGAGGGAACTTCGTCTTCAATAATGGAGGCAGGATCCCTGGCTGGGAGGGGTTCATATAACAATCAAAAGAAACAAAGATGAATCAATTTTTCCATTCCATGGGATACGTGGACGTGGGCATAAAAAAGTAGCAAGGCAGGGAAACACTGTCTTTTCTCTTCTCAAAGGTAAACCAGTCACCATCAGACTTTAAGCGATAAAAGAGCAGAACAGCGGCGCTGTCGGAACACCGGCAAACGAAACACAAGTCAACTAAAAAAGATCAATTCTCAGAAAAGCAAGAGGATGAACCTGAGAAAAGTGGATGCCGTAATACTTGAGTAGTTCCATCTTGAAAGATGACAATGGGTACCGAACCCCCACAAAATGAAAAAGACAAGGTATAGATCACAATGCGCTCCGGCGAACACATCGCCGGCTCGGCAGGTCCCGACAGACGGGGGGAAAGCCCAGAAGGAATGTGATAGGATGAGACAAACGACTCCAATTCCTCCAGAATGATCACAGAGTAAATCAATGCCTTACCTTTGTTGCTCATGATGAAAGAATTTAGGGTAAGGAAAGGGGAAAGATGAAAGAGAGAAGATTCGAAGATAAAAAAAACTGCAATATGGTTAATCGCATATATGTAGGAGATCGAATAGGTGGCAACAATCTTGTCAGAGATTTAAATGCAACCCACCATATTCCCCCACGTATGGGTAGCCCGTGCCTAGCCGTTGGATCAAACATAGAGCTAGAGCAGAGTATCATTACAGATATGATCGCGTATCTTTGTGGCCTACGTAATTCAAAAAATGAGAAACTCAGTCCAGACCCACACATAGATTTAGTGGACCAAGACTAGGGATGACTTGACGAGAGGGCCCCCGATTGGGCTCCTCATCTAGGCTTCCATCTCCAAGACCAGCAGGCCCATTATCGTTATATGTGAGCTGTGCCTTAAGTGATGAAGTAACCAGCATGGTGGATTGAACAGAGGATCAGAAAAAAGAGCATGGCTCTCATGGCAGGTCAAGTTACTGTTTCGGTAAGAATGAGAGGTGACATGACCCTTCAGTGGCATTTATTATGCGAAGAGAAAGAGAAGGTCAAGGCGGCGAGGTTACGTGGACAAAAATGGCCAACATTTAATGTGTGGATCTCTTTGACCCCGGGCAAAAGACAAGGGACCAGTCTGTACCCGGATATTCCTTTTGTCCAAAGGATTGATTATCGGCTCTCTATATTTGTGGGACCCGCCTATAATCAGAGATCTCCATATAAGTCAATGAGGAGATCAAGAAAAGGTATGCAACCAAATACCCTAATACACATCACAGGCATTTACTCTCATCACAACAATCTCTGGAAACTCATTGATTATGTTAACCAGGAGGTACAGGATTCCACTCCATTCACTCCGACCGATCCGTCGCGTCGGAACCCTATTTATCACCCGACAACTTTTCTTATTCTCACGCTGGAATAACCTAGTGAAGGTATAATACAAATTTACAATCTATTTACTTAGATCTTGAAACAATCCTATTAATGGCAAAAAGTTTATGAAGTAAATACATTCATTAACTAACTAATTTAATACCATGTTTGTAACATCCCAATATCAATAAATCTAACTAAAACAAACATTAACTTAAAAAAAAAACATTAATATTAATATTATAAAATAAAAAATAACTCCCGAAGTTCATGCAACCTCCCACTACACAAAAACCCTCCCTAAACTCCGGAAACAAAAAGCGTACGGCTAATTTGGTTCTTTCTGCAAACTCCCGAAACAAAAAGCGTACGGCTAATTTGGTTCTTTCTGCAAATATTCTCACGCCAAATTTCTGTAAAACTCTTTTGACTTCTAGTGATCTAAGAATTGTGTGCAAAATTCTACAACAATTTTTCCTGAATTCAGGACAAAACACACACAACTCGTGTATACAAAACACACACACACATTTGTTTCTAGGTTGCTTATTAGTAGAACAATGCGTTCGTCAGCGGGTTCCGGGTACCCAAACAAGCATTTAAAGAGATGTTTTGAAACCATGATGAATGATCATTCACAACCCACAATGTAAGTGTTCAAGATTCTTTAGTTAATGATGTTTAAAATTATTATTTTGTGATTTTATTTATTTATTTTTGGTTAAGTTTGCAAGTATAGATGGCTAAGTTTATGTGGGTTTGGGTTTGATTATGTTTCTGATTGATAAGTTTTTATTTTTATTTGATATTGTTTGTGTTATTGTTGAATTTAGGCATGGGTTGGATGTGGAGAATGTGACACGAATAAAATACTCTTTTTATGAGAAGAGCAAGGTGGACCATGAGGGTCTGAAACTAAAACTGAAATCCTCAAAGCTACAGGTCAATAGTTGAAACATCTTCTTTTTTTTTTTTTTTTTTTACAAAAAGAGTGAAAGCTGAATATGGTATCATTGTTTTCCCATGTTTTTACCTCACAGTTTGAAGTGGAACTGCTGGAGATGCAAATATCGTTGCAAAGAGATTACAAAGACAGTGATGAAAAACACGGGATTCTTCGAAAGAGGCTGTCTGATGATCTTTCTAAGATTATTTATTACGTTGATGAATTGGGTCTTCTATGTGCTTATGAGGTCTGTTTTTAAGATTAAATTAAGGATCTTGTTTATTTTTGGCGCTTTCTCACTGGAAGCAACCTCTCTATTCCTACGGGGTAGAGGGAAGGTTGTTTACATCTTACCCTCCTCAGACCCTACCTTAGCTTTGCTATTACTGGGATTGGGATTTACTGAGTATGATGATGATGACGATGATGTTTATTTTTGGCGCTTGAGTTTAAATATTATACATGATTTGTTGTTTCGCAGGCTGTTAAAATTTGTATAGTGGACGCCTCAAAAGCCATAGAAGAATGTGGTTTCTTTAAGGATAGCTGTTCAAAGTGTTCACATTTTCTTGAAGAATCATTATCTATAATTGAGAATGCTTTACCAAATGGTATGTTAGTTGGTACCACTTTGTTTTTGTCGGGTATTGGAATTATCTACGTATCTGTGGAACGATTAGCTGTTGAGTGCTTGTAATTCAATCTCCTTGTAATCTATTTCAGGCCATGAAAGTATTTTTTATCCTGGATGTGAATTTGAAAAGATGGTAGCAGCTGGCTATATCTCACCAAAACTATACCAACTCGTTAATCTTTTACGGTCATTTGGGTAATTCCTCATTTCATAATGGAATTCTCTCCACAAATGTAGATAAATTACTTTTCTTATAATATGAATCTTAGTTAATTAAGATTTAACCCTTCTAATAACTATTTTTGAGGTTCTGTTTTTAGGAGAGCTACACAAGTGTTGTGCATCATTTTGGTAGAGAGAATTATAACTGCTAAAGTTCTTGACATGATCTTGAAGGGAGTTGGAGAACTGTTTCATTTTAAAGCTTCATTGTTGACTAGTAATACAACATCGGTAGATGCAACAACAGCAAAACTACAAAAAGAAACGCTTGATTTTTTTCGTTCTAGGAAGGTATATTGATCATCTTCTTTTCATGAGTTTGGGTAGAGGTTGCATATGGGGCACGTTCCATGGGTTAATGGGTCATCCAAACGTCTTCTGTCCTAATTTTAAACTTTCTTAAGAAAACAATCGATGTGTCAAATACGATTGCAAAAGTTGTATGTAAAATAAACTTTGCAAGACTCTCGATTCGTTTGACTTATTTGACCTAGCTCCTTTCAAGCTATGATTTTTTTTGCTTTACATGTTTGAACCGTTAGAGATAAATAGTAACTCTATATGACGCATTTATAAGCAAATGAGTCTAAATTTCAATATCTAAGTTTGAGTAGGTACTCTCTTATTGTGAAACAGAGATAGACTGACTTTCCAGGTCAAACTTATTAATTTTGAAATTTAAAAAAATATTCAAGCGTTTTCTTGCAAAGTTCAAAAACAGTTTTCCTTATAATTCTTTCTATTCAGTGGTGATATAAATTTAATGCTTTTAACCAATTTTCAAAATCCTGATCGCAACAGGTCTCCCGCTTGATGCGTTATTTGAATGTGGTCATTTTTTGTAAGGAGAGTTTATGCATTTTAAATACACTTTGGGAGATTTTCGATTCGTTTTGAGTCGTTTAACCTATTTCCTTTCAAGCTATGTTTTTTTCCTTTACATGTTTGACCCGTTAGAAATATAAAGTAATAAATATGACGCATTCAATAGAAAACGCGTCCAAATTTCAATTTTAAGCTTGACTGACTTTTCTGGTCAAACTTATTGATTTTGAAATTTAATAAGCATTCAAGTGTTTTCATGCAAATTTTGAAATCTATGTAGTGTCGTAAATTTCGACGTTTTTAAACAGATTTTGAATCAAAGTCTTGATAGCAAAGGGATTCTCTCACATGATGTATTCTTTGAATGTGGCCATTTGAATACTCATTTTTTCACTTCTGTTTGAATCTTATGTCCCTTAACTAGGTGAATCTACTCTTTGCTGCGGGTGTTGTTGAGGAAGAGATTGACCTGCCGAATTGTTCAACCGTGATTTGTTTTGATATCCCAAAAATGGTGCATGACAATGTTCAACAATGGCGAAGAGTTTGTCAAAGTGGATGTCCGTGTGTTATGATGATCGAGAGGTAACAAAAGTTGCAAGTTTTTTTTATTTATTTTTTATAAAAAAGTAAGTTTCTTTTCAGATGCAGATGTTCTTATTATAAAATGTGGCAATGCAGGGGTAATGAAAAAGAAAGAGAACATGTTTGTGACATCATTAGAAGCGAGCATTCCATGAATAACAATGCTAGAAAAAGAGACCATGACCCGCGTGTTGTGAAAGCATGTAATGTTGAAGAAACAGAATCATATCGTGTTGAGGCGACAGGAGATTCTGTCACTGCTGATTCTAGTATCAGTCTCATTCGTAGAGATTGTCCAGCTGACAAGTATGATTTTTTTCTTGTTACATGTATTTTTACAAGAGGTTGGTAAAGGGTCAAAGTTGGTATTTTTTTACAAGTTAAAACAGGTAGGCTTGGGTTGGCTTGACCTAAAACACTTTTCGTTCTTTTTTTTTTTTTTTTTTTAAAGAGTTATAAATTAGTTATTTGGGTAAACATGGTTACAAAAAGTCTATTTTTACAATAAACAATATATAATTATATAAAATTATATATAAAAACGATTAAGTTGGTTTTTTGTGTTAACAATACACATTGGGAAGCCATTAATCCGTTTGATCTGTTTCCTTTTTAGCTGAGCATTCTGATTTTACCCAATACCCATTTGATTCATTAGATATGAAACAGAATCTGATTTGACCCATTCATAATCAGTGTTGTTAATAGAAAGCTTAGCGTTCGCTATAGCGTTTGTTGGCAGCGGAGGATTATCACTTGTCTGATAATCATTAACATCGGAATTGGATCTGCAAGGATTGGAAGTGGGTTCCATATTATCCTTGATCAAGTGCATGATAACAGACACACACACACGACAGAATGGAAACGAAACTGAAATGGATATTATGAATATCTTGGTGCCGGTAAAGGTTGCCGGCAAGTGTCATTATATACATGAGAGGTGACGGTTATACGGTGGTTATTTTGGGCGAGAACAACCGTCATTTGAAACGGTGTCAGCCAACCGACGTAACCCTTCGCTAATATTCTTACATACACACATAACTATAAGTTTAATTATCCTAATAATACATAATATCTATATAATTAAGTTTATAGTCTAATAGCGTTTAGTGTGGAGATGCGATTACAGGTCGTAATCTGATTTTGATGCCTCAATAGAGTCGAAATAGCTGGATTCTAGGTTTTTTTGTTTTAATATAAATAGCGATAATATATGGCTATAAAATAGCAAAATTTTCGTTTTTTATATACACATATGAAAACAGCGTATTCCGATATTCGCTATTTCATAAAATTATCTTCTAGTGTATCGCAAAACATAAAATAGCCCCCTCTATTTCATCGCTATCGCTACATAGCATATAGGTAGCTTGTCACTATCGTCCGCTATTCGTTGTTAACAATTATGTTCATAATGGGTCGAAATGGCAACCTATAATTTTTCATTTTGCGTATCAAATTTTTATAGAGCTTACTTGTTTCATAAGTTCTACACACCATATTTTCAATTTTATTGTTGGAAGATTCATACCAGAGTGTAATGACTTTGCCGCCTATTACTGATTTTTAAAAAATAACTGGTCCTCTTTGTAGTTCATCATCCGTATCAAAGCAGCTTTTATGCTTGGAGACCAGTAAAATACAGCATCAAATGGGGACTTACCATGTGCCTCCTAATAACGAAGCTCCTCCGAATAAAAAATCATCTGAAAATACCAAAGAATCACCTCCTCCTGGTGCAGGTAGGATGCACTAGTTGAAATAAAAAAAATTTAATGAATATTTTTTTGGCCTTATGATAGAATCTGGATTATTTAATGTTGTTTTATTGTCACAGGAACTACAAAGAGGAAAGAATTACACGGGACAACACCGATTCGAGCAATATCTGGAACTTGGGGTGATAAACTTGATGATGGCATAGATTTTTATTCTTATAGAATCAGTTTCAAATGTAGCGACGTTGATGTGGCGTTTTCAAGTTTTGTTCTTTTGCTTGAATCAAAGCTCGATGATGATGTGGCAAATCTTGAAATGGAGTTATACCTCGTGTCAAAGATAGTAAATTGCAACGTCTCTTCATGTGGGAAATTGCATCTCAATGCAGAACAGGTTTGACCAAAACTTTGTTAATTATCTTGTGTTTAATATTCACTCTTGACGTTTTCTGTTTTTAATGATTTGTTTTTGCTGTTGGTTATACTAGATTGCGAAAGGCAAGTGCTTCCATGAGTTATTCTTTAATGGAATATTTGCCAAGTTGTACGTTGGATCAAGACATTCAAGCGAGCCAAGAAAGTTCTTACTAGAAACCGACATACAATTGTGGAACTCATCATATATGTACTTTCTTTTGCCACTGGAGTCGTTAGACCCATTTAAGATCAGCTGGAAAGAGATTGATTCGTGTGCATCCGCGATTGAATTCGTCAAGAAATCTTCTTTTTCAAAGGCCGAAAAGCCAAGTGTTGACTCAATCATGACAGATTCTGGAAGCACAAATATTATTCATTTTGCTAACAGATCTGTTCACAAAGATGATGTCACAAAAATGGTAGTTTTGGCAATTCACACTGGAAAAATATACTCGGTTCATGAGGTTCTACAAGATATAACTGCTCACAGTCCTTTCGATGGAGACACTACAATATATTCATCATTCGAGAATTATTTTAAAATGAAGTATGAAATTGATCTAGTGTACCCCGGGCAAAACATGTTGCGTCTTAAGCAAAGCCATCGGGCCCATAACCATCTTGTGGACTTCAACGGTGAAGGTTTGTTAAACCTTATACTGCTTTTAGAGCAATAATTTATATTCTCTTGATTGATGATTTATTTCTTGATTTTTGAAGGTGTTTTACATGGAAAAAAGATAAAGAATGATAGTTGTAAGGTGAATACAGACAAACAGAGATATTTTGCTTCTTTACCACCTGAACTTTTGGTTATTATCGATGCAAGGATTGATGTTGTGAAATCGTTATATTTGCTGCCGTCATTAATGCACCGGCTCGAGTCGTTAATGTTGGCTAGCCAGCTTCGCAAAGAGATCACTGGCCGCGTCACTAACATACACATCTCAATCTCATTGGTTAGTGTTTTACCTTTGAGTAAAATACAAAAGATAAAAACTACTTGTTTTTTTTTATATTATAATGTGTTATCTTTGTTAGATTTTGGAGGCGATCACAACTCTTAGGTGCCACGAAAGCTTTTCAATGGAGCGATTAGAGTTGCTTGGTGATTCGGTGCTCAAGTATGCAGTGAGTTGTGATCTTTATCTTCGATATCCGAAGAAGGATGAAGGACAACTGTCGTCTCGGCGATCATGGCAAGTTTGTAATTCTACCTTGTATAATTTGGGAATCGGTTGTCGTTTACAGGTAATACTAGTATTCTTACGCATGCACTGCTTAACGCTAGCAATCTTTGTCGCTTAATGAGTCACACATTGATACCGTATGCAATTTGTTTACAGAGTTACATAAGAGATATTCCATTTGATCCTACCCGCTGGACGGCACCAGGTCAGCTTCCAATGCGACCATGCCCGTGTGATCATGGCGTTGAGACCATAGAGGTGCCTATTGACGCCAAATACCATACTGAGGACCCAAAAGCTTTCTTCAGAAAATCCTGTGATTTGGGCCACAGATGGTTGGGCTCAAAGACCATATCAGACTGTGTTGAGGCCCTCGTTGGAGCTTACTTTGTGGGTGGTGGGTTGACCGGTGCTCTGCATTGTATAAAATGGCTCGGTATAAGTTGCGAGCTCGACCCATCAAGCGTCATTGAAGCCATCATAAACGCTTCACTTCATGAGTACACCCCAAAACTTGACGTTCTTCAAGGTTTAGAGTCAAAACTCGGTTATGAATTTGCGGTCAAAGGCTTGCTATTAGAAGCCATCACTCATGCATCTAGTCAAGATCAAGAAGGTGGATACAGTTACCAGGTAGATGATCTTAATCATAGAATTAGGAACTGTTGTTGTATTGAATATTTATGTATTAATATATTTGCGTTTACGTATTTTTCTTACAGAGGTTAGAATTTCTTGGTGACTCCGTATTAGACCTGCTTATCACCCGGTATCTCTTCAAAAAGCACAGTGACATTGATCCTGGAGAACTAACCGACTTACGCTCAGCATCTGTAAACAATGAAAATTTTGCGTATGCTGCTGTGAGAAGAAATCTTCATGCATACCTCCAGTATTGTTCAGGCACTCTCCAAACACAGATATCAAATTATGTAAAGTTTGTTGCCACCTCATCAACTGATACCAACTCACTCCAGACCAAAAAGAGCCCAAAGGCACTTGGTGACCTGTTTGAGAGTATTGTGGGGGCCATATTACTCGATACAAAACTTGATCTTGATGAAGTTTGGAGAATATTTGAGCTGTTATTATCTCCAATTGTTACACCAGAAAAACTCGAGCTTCCACCATATCGGGAATTAAGAGAGTTTTGTGACTCCAAGGGGTATTTTGTAAAAGGCAGGTATAGAAGCAATGGTGATGCTGTAATAGCAGAGCTAAGGTTGCAGCTTGAAGATGCTTTACTGATTGCAGAGTGTTCGGCTAACACAAGGAAAGTTGCAAGGGGCCAAGCCGCTCTTAAAATGTTAAGCCAGCTTGAGGTTTGGGTTCCTATTCACCTCTTATACAAACACTCATACATTTGATTTGTTACATTTTTTTTTTTCTGCTTCTAATACAAAGACACTCCTCAATTAGATGATTAAATGTTGATGTTTATTTAACAGAAACGAGGAATTTCAAGAAAGAATCAGGGTCACAATGAAAAGAACATCAAAGTAGCTGCAAATACCTCCAGTGCCACTGAATGTTTGATGGAGGAAGAGTTGACTTCCAAAACTGAAATCCCAGGTAACCATCATGAAAATTTGCTTATTTTTCGGACACGATATCTTTTTAACTGATTGTGTTCATTTCAATGACAGTTCTAAAGTCACTTAACACAAAAAAGGGAGCACCAAGAGCTTCACTTTATGAAGTGTGCATGAAAATGCAGTGGCCAATGCCTGTCTTCACTTCATCTGAGCAAAAGTCAAAGTTAGCAAACGTTCAATTCAAGTTATATTTAGAAACCGTTTTTTTATTGTGTAAGTCATATTTTAATTTGAATTATGATTTTGCAGATTTCCGATTGAAATTGGAGAAGGTGCCAATAAAAGAACCGCACTCATTATCTTTGAATCGCGTATAAGTTTGACTATTCCAAATTATGCTGTTATTGAACTCATGGGTGAGCCACGCGCAGATAAGAAGAGTTCATTCGACTCTGCAGCTATACTTATGCTTTATGAGCTTCAGAAACATGGAAAACTTAAAATTGAGTAGAGAGTTAACAGATTCAATAGCCCAGTCAACCTAAAAATAGATTGGAAGATAGAAAACTGACCATTGATGTCAAAGATCTTTTATTTTTCTATTGTAGTAATGCTTAACAAGACATTATAATCATTACTTGAAAGATCTATATAATTGAAAAAAGGATTGAAGCGGCATATTGTTTTTTGACTATGATTGAGTTAACAACTCACACACATTATTATCATGTTTTATGCATCTAAATGTATGTGATTAAATATCCAAGGTTAAGGTTTATCAACTTGATTTGATCAATATCGTGTAATCATGTAGATTAAACAATTTAACTAGTATATTTTGCAAAACAAGAGAATGCTTATTTGATATATAATTCCTTAGTTTAAATTCTACCACAAATTGATACTAAAATGTTACCTGACGTCAAGTTTCTATACCTGAAAGTAAATAAGAACTGATAAAGCTTGGTAGCCTAAGGGTCTCTTACTTGGGTTGACAAAATAATTTGTCTTTCTTAATTTTTTTTTTTTGAACTTTGGTACATTAAGTTTGTATTAAATGTGATTACTAAAACCTTTTCTTACTTTTTTTTGTTTGTGTAAATAGTTTTAATTTGAGGTTCACAAGTTTGAATTTTTAAGACATTTTAACCAATTTTTGCACCCATGTAGTTGTAGAGAGTTGGAGTAAACATCAGTACACGAATTATCACTCATTACTAATTTGAGTAAATAGTTTTAATTTGAGGTTCACATAGGTTTTGTTTACCACCTATGTAAGACATGTTTTACCGGTTTCTTTCACGCTTCGTATAAAACACGTTTCACATGGATCGAGATCTTATTTACATAACACATTTTAACTCATTTTGAAGCTCTAATCAAGAAGAACACATTTTAACTCATGCCGAATTCTTTCATGTTCCATATATCAAACATATTAACCCATTTTAACTCACTTTGGATAACATTCAACATGTTTCCGTTTAGATGGTATTTATATCACATCCATTTAGATCCTTAGAAATAATGCATTACTCAACTTGAGTCGTTAATGAGTGAATTGATTAAATATGTTTTCTAACATTTAGTAATCACTCGTTACATAATAGTAGACTTCTGTGTTCTCTAGAATGCGTTGTTTTATAATTAACCAAGTGTTCACTCGGATTAGTTTTCTACTCACGTATGATTTTTTTTATGCGCCGGGTGCTTGTTTCATCCTTGAAGAATGTGATTTAGGGTAAGTTCCATGAAAACAGAAAGATAAAGAAATGATTCATTTTGTTTACCTTCTGGTATACATGTCATAAGAAACCAGTTTGATGGTTTAGATTTCGTGTTTGTATATTTTAAATCGGTCCTACCCGAAAAAGGAAATTACTGATTTAGTTAACGTTTTAGTTTTATCACGTTCTAAAGAACCAGTTTAATGGTTGATTTCAAGTTTGTGTATTTAAATTTGAAGTTTTTTTTTCCCAAGTTGATAGAAAAATTATTTACTAAAATTGTGTTTTTTAAAACTATTTACCAAAATGTCTCTTTCATTCATTTTGTATTTATATTTTATTTTTTGAATTAACATATTACACTTTTATTTTTCTTTCTTGAATCAATATATTAGTGATTTTTTTTATTCTTTAGTATACTTTTGATTATTATAGTAAACTGCAGTTTACTTTTAAAAATAAAAAACTGTAAACTACGGCTTACATGTTCATAAACTGCAGTTTCTAGTGGAAATCTGTCAAAACAGTAAAACCATTGTAAACTACAGTTTAGTTGAAGTAAACTACAGTTTACAGTTTGACTGGTGTATATTGCAAAAGTACATGGTGTATGAATCTAATTTCTCTTATTTATAAGTGATGGAAAATATGAACCCTTTGAAAATAAAATCTGAAGCCTCAATGATTCTCCCAACTAACTTATGAATAAATCAATTCCGGTCCTGTAATAGAAAAGGAAATGGAAAAACAAAAAGAAAATACTCTTTACTAGGCCTGTAAATGAACCGAACGTTCATGAACTGTTCGTGAACTTGTTCGGCGGAAAGTTCGTTTATGTTCGTTTATTTAATAAACGAACGAACACGAACAAAAAATTTTGTTCGTTTAATTAAATGAACGAACATAAACACACCTTGTGTTCGTTCATTTATGTTCATGAACGTTCGTTTTTGTTCATTTATCCACGTTCGTTTATGTTCGTTTAAATTTTAGTAAATACATAAACAGTTATATTTATATAAATATTAGGTTTTCTAACTACCTATATAAATATAACTAATTAGTAATTGAGTTTTCTAGTAATAAAAAAATGAAATTTTAAAATTCTTCTTAGATCGTAACTGATCACTTACTTAATATTTATATAAATAACTACTTAATTTTAGTATCTGTAAACCCTAATTTAGATGTGTTTTTGGATGAACTGTAATATATTAGACTTGTTTGTTTGTGTTCCCTAATGTTAAATTGTGTTTTTTTTTTTACATTTGTTCAATTACGTTCATTTGTTTTCGTTTATGTTTGTTAAATCATGTTAATTTATGTTTATTCGAATATGTTTAGTTAAATTTTTTTATCTTTATGTTCGTTTGTGTTCATTTATGTTCGTGAACTGTTCGTTTAGGCTTTAAACGAACGAACATAAACGAACAAGAACATGCCTGATTTCTTAATGAACGAACACGAACAAAACAATGTGTTCGATTATATTTTTGTGTTTGTGTTCGGTAAAAATTAAATGAACGAACACGAACATGCTTGTGTTTGTGTTCGTTCGGTTTATTTACTGGCCTACTCCTTACCAACTTGGCGGTGGGATAAACAATAGAAATGGCACCCCTATTTTCACCCTTCCGGTATACCCTATTGCGACGATATACCGCCGGGATAGGTCGAAAAAAAGAAAAAAATTCCATCCAGCTTATGTCGGGGTCTTGTCTTCGCTATAACCATCCCTATGCCACCACAATACAACGTAGCTAAAAGTTTATCGTATGCAAGTCATTTTCTTGTAGTGTTGGTGGGTTGTAATTATACGGGTCGTAAGAGAATAAAAAGGTCGACCTATGAGTTATACGGGTCGTACACCAAGGCTATCCAGTGTGTGGTTCGGGGAGGGCTCAGGATGTGCCAGCTTAGATTAGATGGGAATGAAAGGGGATACCCCATCCCCCCCCACACACACGCGCAGACCCGTGCCAAAATCAAGAGGAGCTTGGGGACCCAACCTGAGCTCCCCGATTCCACCTTTTGAATTTCTAGACCCTCTTACAATGGTAAGACTAAAATAAACAAATAAATTTTCCTAATTTATTTATTCCTATATAGGCCCAATCATATTATTTTTTACCACATTAAAATATCATTTTCAATTTACACTACTCAAATTTTCCATTTGAACTTTTAAGCCCTACAACCCTCCCCCTCAATCATATTATGCACATCAGTGCATACAATTAAACATGTTTTCACATCATTTATAACCGGTTTTAGATTGTTTTCTTGTAATATTGGTAGAATAGTAACAATTTGTTTACTTTTGATTTTCATGACAATCGAGCCGCAAAATGACAAACTAGCGAAAAAACAAAGAAAAAAAATCAAAATAATGTCAAGTTGCAGCTCAAGACACGGGTCGTGTGTGCAAGGCGTGCCCCATGCGTGATCCTCAAGTCAAGACAAAATAAGGGTCTCCTCAAGTTAAGACAAAGTGATGGTACCTTTAGAAAAAGCCAAAAACTTCACATAAGCATATCTCGGGCTAGGAAATGAGTTATTGGGACCATAATATTACAACCTTAAGTATCTCGACGTGACGAAGCTGAAAATGGTTAAACTTGTAAGGCACGGGTCGTGCCTCCCCAACACGACAAAAGGATGAATACTTGCAAAGATTTAACATTGACCACGAGCTATGTCAGGTCCCCAGATGCAGCCTAGAAATTCAGGCTCCTCCTTCCATTTTTCTTACTTAATTCTTCATCTCTCTCTCTAGATTACTCTCAATTTTTACTACTTCCCACTTTGATTTTGTAGTAATTCAAGATTCTAAGAATGCTTAAAAACATTTTTAATATTGTAGTGTTTAACCTAAACCAATTTAGTTGGTAATGTCTATCATTAAATCCATGAGTGGCCAAGTCCATTTGGTCACTTATGGAAACAAACTTTGATATTGGCATGAACAGTGCGTTTTATCGAGATGAGTCTTTAGCTAAAGTTTATGGATATTTCTATATCCGTAGAGTAAAATTTTGGAAGTTCATAATCAATTAGTCATCGGTATTATCAAAGGGGAAGTGAACCCATGTGATTCTCTCTTGCAATTTTTTTTCTAAACCAAATATCTTTTCCACTTCTTTTATTTAATGCTTTTTAAAACAACAAAAACAACAAAACCACTCTTTTATGGATTGGACTAGACGTATCTTTCCAATACTGTATTACAACAACGATGGGTGCACTTGCCCTAATATATTGTTTTGAGTGATAGTATCGTAGTGTGTTTATGAATTCAAGACTTGAAATTACGTATAATACTGTTTAATATTATGGACACTCACAAGCATGTCATACAACTTGCAAACACCCCCCCCCCCCCCCCCCCCAACCCGAGTTGAACTTATAACCCTGCAAACCCTCCTCCACCACCTGATGAACCGTTGACATGGACGGGTGAAGAGTGGAACCAGGCATTCGACTACATCTTTAACAAACTACGAATTAGGGATGTGCACGTCCCCAATTCGGAGGACGCGTACGTCAGTGACCCTAGAGAAGAATACACACACAACTAAGAGAACGAACTCTGAACTTGAATGATGTTTAAGGAATCATGATCCATGAAAAGGCGAGCTATTATTCAATTAATAATTTAATTTGAATCATGATTTTGCAGAATTCCGACTGAAATGGCAGAAGGCAAGGATAGAAGACCTGCACTTAATATCTTTGAGTCTCGTATAAGTTTGACTATTGCCAATTATGTTGTTATTGAACTCATGGGTGAGCCATGAAGATAAGAAGAGCTATTTCAACTCTACTGCTTTACTCATGCTCTATGAGCTTCAGAGACTTGGAAAGTTCAAAATCAAGCAAATTAACATATTCCATAACTCAGTCAACGTAATTATAATTTGTGTGATAAAAAACTAACGGTTCATGATAAATGGTCTTTTGTTATTGTAGAAATGTCAAATAAGATATTATAATCATATACAACTTGAAAGATCTATACAAGTATACAATTGAAAGGATTGAAGTGTCATATTGTTCATTAACTATGCTTGAGTTAACAACTCATACACAATAGTATCAAGTTTTATGCATCTATTGTTCATTGACTATGCTTAAGTTAACAACTCGTACACATTAGTATCAAGTTTTATGCATCTAAATGTATGTGATTAAGTTCTTTTCTTTAACTTGGTCACTAAGTATTTATTAAATGTGGGTACTAAAACTTTTTTTAACTTTTTTTTTGTTTGTATAAATAGTTTATTTTGTGGTGCAAAAGTGATGTTTTCAAGACATTTTAAGCAAATTTTGCACCCATGTGCGTGCATAGAGAGTTGCGACAAAGGCTCTCTATGGATTAACACAGTCACTACCATCTTGTATTTGTTAGTCTATGTTGATGATCTTATTCTTACCTATTATGTATGCAGCCGTGCTGACACCTCGTTGTTTGTATACAAACGTGACTCCTCCATCTTGTATTTGCTAGTCTATGTTGATGATCTTATTCTCACATGGAATAATGAAGCTGCCATTGCTAATTTAAGTATGTGATGCATCAAGGGAGTCCGAGGAGGGTGGTGTCATGTGGGTTGTGGTGCCATTGTCCGCGCACCAGTCGAGATACTTTTCCGTCACATGCCATTGGGCGTGAAAGGCTTGAGCAAGGTTGTGTGTCAATCAGAGAAGCACGTTGGGCAAAAGTGGCTAAGTTAGGGCAAGCACTTGCATAGTGGCCTTCTTTTCGGTACAATTGGCAGTGAGGCATGCAACGTGATCCGGGTGAACGACCCCCCGAACCAGACCCTCGGTAACGGCCACGATGCCCTGAAAAGGACCCTCGTCCGGACCCACGTTGAGGTTGAGCAAGGTAAGCGGCCTGAGGTGGTTATGAACTATGAATAGCCTGTAGGAAAATTTCATGGTTCTCGACTTGAGAAAGCAGATCGCGGAAGACGGGTGACGGCCTAACAGTACATTGGGCAGTAGAAAAAGTCTCAATTTGAGACCCTAGACAGCACAAAAACCAATGAGTTTTGTCAGTTTCGACAACCGGATGTCCAATAGCTGCTAATTGATCACAGAGAGATTTGAACTTACGCCTGCATTCCGCAACAGTTGATGCCCTTTTTTTGCAATTGACGAAGGGTATCACGAAGAGTGTGAGTCCGTTCCACGGAGTGATGACTATAGGTTGTCTCTAGGACGAACCAAATATGACGAGTAGTGGTAAGACCAATGGCCTCTGCCATGGCTTCTTCAGTAAGAGTGGATTGTAACAAGAGAATAACGTTCTAATCATCTTCTTTCCAGGTTTGAAAATCAGCACTCCGGTAGTGGCGAGGAGGTCCCATCAACATGGTCATGAAGTTGCAGGTAGGTTAGGAGGGAAAGGACTTGATTTCTCCAATTGGTTGAAGAAAGTTTAATGGTAAGAAGATGGAAAAGAGTATTATTGGCTATTACTTTAATTCAAATTTTTTTAGGAATACAAATTTTGATGAATATGTAGGTTAATTTACACATTTCAAAACATAACAAATTCAAGTAAATACAAATTTCGGAAATTAGCAATTGATGTCAAATTGTCCCTCTATTACCCAAAGTGATGTTGTAGTTTTACTATTGAAACTGTAAAAATGTGTATAAGCTTCTCTTGAAAAACAAGATATTACATATAACTTGAAAAATATATATATAACATATAAGATTTTTGTTAATGTGCTATAATGTTCATTGACTATGCTTGAGTCAACAACTCGTACACATTATTACCGTAGTTTCCAGGAACATGTTTCAGCATTTTAAAGATCCGTCGACTTCCTAAGAAGTCAATGCGTTTGACTTTCAAGAAACCACACTCTGCAGCTTCTTTGCTCGAGTACATGGAACGAAGCTTGTCAGCATGCCGAGAATCAGTGTGGATGGCCGACTCTATCTCAGATGTTGACATGTTTTCCTAAACATAACATAAACAATTAATACAATAAGATATGTAAATGTTTGTACATATTATCAAGAAAATAGTTACCTGATAAAATGAGTAAATATGATCCAGCA
Organism: Helianthus tuberosus; assembly: GCA_030545235.1. NCBI lineage: Eukaryota > Viridiplantae > Streptophyta > Magnoliopsida > Asterales > Asteraceae > Helianthus > Helianthus tuberosus. Next base: position 167,055,892 of record CM060377.1, on the reverse strand, counting down.
ACTGTGTACATTTAAACCCTGTATCGCTGAAAAACGTCCTGGAAGTGGGGCCCATCTCGCCCAACCGGTCCACAGGAAACAGTATTGTAATGAAGTGGTTCCTGAATACCAACTCGTTCTTTTCCCTACATGAATAGAAAAACAAAGTAATTCGTTACAAAAAAGTGTTTGCGGGTTAACTAAACATGACCCACCCCGTTTGAACCCGACCCGTTTTGAATCATTACAAAACCCGCCTATTTATCCAACTCTATTCCTACGCGAATTGACACAAGATGTAAGAAAACATGATACTGAAAGTAACCTCTCGGACAATGGTCGTGAGAAATTCACAAAACAAGCATCGGGTCCGTTTATACTTTCATTTGCATCATCCAAACTAAAAGAGTCCATATAGATAGACGCGGTTGATGATGGCTCGGACATAGTCCAGTTGATCGAATCAAGAAGGATGCTTCGGGGTTGCGGTTTTACTGGTTTCTGACCCGCCAGCTGCAACCACAATACGAACTCTAGTTTCCTTGGATGCTCGATTTTAATCAACACAAATAATAAAAAGCTAAAAGTGAATATAAATCCAATGATATTATTACCTGCGTATGGTTTCCCCGTCGATTCCTGACCCCCTCTTTTGCAAGGATCGCGATTCTTTGGTTCTCTTTGTGGCTTAATTTCTTGTGATAATTTTGTTCATCTCGTGAATCATTGACCATGTTGCTACGTGGGACATTCCCGAGCGTTGTTCCTACGTGGCGTGCCAAGTCAGCAGACAAATGGACAAGCCTTTGTGACCGAGTCTCCTTCACCGTCTTCATAACCCATTGAGGCTGAGAATCATCGTGTACCAACAGTTAAAACTTAAAAGTACAAACAAGTACATCATAGATACAAAATGTTCAACAAGGCTTACCGTAACAAGATTATTGGAGTGGCCAAGATATTTTAGAACCGAAGAACCTTCACACACTACATGAGATGCATCATGACCAAATAATAATCGGTCGATTACCATAGCACCTTCTTCAATAACAGCTTTAACAACCTATGTAATGCACCAATTATTAGCATTTTAAGAAGTGTTTGGATTAAAAAAATGGTAGCTACTTGATACATGTTGGGACAGTTGGTTTGACCCACAAACACTTTTATCGTCCAATATTTAAACGTTTCGTAAATAATTAATTCATTTTGAGTATCTTAAAAACTGACGTATTATTACAATAAGAATAAATTACAAGTATAATGATTCTAAACATTGATCACCAACTATTTTGCAGTACTACTTATGCAAGTTGGAAATCAACAATACCTTGTTCCGGAGCTCAACTGAAACATCCGGGTCAACATAAAAGGTTTGACCCGAAAAAATTGAACCTCTTCTTTTCTGCTCTTCTGGTGAATGTAATCTTGATCTTGGGATCAAGTTACATTGTGTTACATTTTCAAGCATAGCAACAGGAATACATGGATTCCCACTACTGGTTCTGTTTAAATTATCCTTAGTCATGTAATTCTCTCCGAAACTCTTAACACCGTATAGTGATTCGTTCAATCTTTCTAAACACATGAAAAAGTATCATTAAAATTTAGATAGCAAAATAATTTAAAGTAGGAGATAAAGAAGCATTAGCAGTATAAATTTGTTACCGTTTCTTCTCACACTATCGACAAACCATCCAAGTGTAACGATATATGCACCTTGCTTCTCCCCGTGCTTTAAAACATTTTCGGATTTAAGCTCAAGGGAGCTGTATATACATGTTAAGTTTTCAATGTAAAATTATATTTTTTGAAAGGTCCAAAAGATCCGTTGTTTTTCTGTTGTTGAAGGGTATTTTAGGTATTTGACAAAGAGCGTAACAATTTTAAGTTATGGGACCAGGTAAAACGTAACTTAAGTTGCGGGTTCGGATACTTGGAACAAGTATTTAAGTAATTTTGAAATGAAACATTTTTTTATTAGTGACATCTGTTTATAACTAATGCAACTATATACGGAAAATCGACCAAAATCACGAGATAAGTTATAAAAATGAAGATGGAAAAGGATATTTGAACCACCAAATGTGTACAATGAGGATGAAAATGGGGACAGAATTGACCACCCAATCTCTCAGTTGCATCCATCACTTGTTTTCTTGCTTCTGTAAGTCAACATCAACAAGAAAATTTTATAAAAAGTCAGAGACTTGGTCAGCAAGACTTTTTCTAAACATTATGTAAGACAAGTAGATGAAACCAACCACAAAAGTTAATTAATTCCTATAAATTAACAATGAATGCACTTCATGACACAAGAATGGACAACAACAACAAGAGATCTAAAATCATCTTTATGTTGACCTCTAACTTGTCATGAACTTTGTAGTTGAACGAATCCATCTTGCAGTCACTTGTAAAACTCGAGTAAAAGACTATAAGGGGTTGTGTTGGATTCGTTCAACTACAAAGTTCATTGAAATCAAAGGGTGTCCAAACAACTCCATTGAAATCAGCTCGGCTTTGTTTCCAAACGAGCCGGGCACGAGCCAAGGTAAGCAAGGCTTGTTGGCTCGCTCGTTATGTTAAAGCTAAAAAATTTGACATAAATAATTTATGACTCACAATTATAACCAAATTTCAATATATAAATTATATAATCTATGGTTTATAAATTCTGAGTATGTTACAAATAATATAAATGTTTTTATGTATATCAATATGTCAAAAAACGATAAATTCAGTTGTAAAACTAAACTGGCTGGCTCGACGAGCAACATGCCAGCTGGAGCTTTTTACAAGCCGAGCTCGAGCTTAGCAGGCCAGGCCAGCCCTACCAAAAACATGTTTAGTTTTGGATGATGATCAAGTGAATTGCAAATCAAAGTAAAGATTACAATAACATAAGATCAAAGGGAGATTGAGCCACCTTTAGATAAACCAGGAACACAGATAACCAGACCAGAAAATGGAGAGCCTGAGGTTGACACACGTGGAGGTTGAAAATCTCTAAAAGAACCAGAACCCACTGCACAACCAATATCAGTATACATCTTTGAACACCCTTTGGTGGTAACCACCTCCATTTTACCACTCCCAACCATCTAAACCCAACAATATAAAAAAAAAAAAAAAAAAAAAAAGATGGGTTCTAAATATTTCTACAAAACTCACATGGGAATGTAAATTTTAACCAAGAAAACCATCAAGAATCAAGAAAACCAAATTGGGTGTTCAAAAAGATTAAAAAAGGTGAAATCTTTATGTACTTGCCCTACAAACAAAGAGCATAAAGATTTCTATAGGGCCAAACAATTTAACAACGAAACTGAGATGGGCTTTAAATATTTCTATAAATCATCAAAAACCAAGATTGGGTTTTTCTGAAAAGATTAAGAAAAAGGGGAATTTGCTATGCAATTGCCATAAAAACAAAGAAAGAAAGAGAATAAAGAATCAAAAAAAGGGGTTTTCTGTATATGTATCGAGAATGTAGAAAGGGGAATTCATGATTAAAGATTATGAAACCAATGGAGTCAAGAAAGTGGTGGTGAGCGTGAGTTGTTGTTGATGCTTTTTTGATGGTGAAAAAGATGAATTTGGGTGGTATTTGAAGTGACGACTGAGAGAAAAAGAGGGGTCTTGACTGAGTGGTCTTTTAAGAATCACGCCATTGAAATCTTGTGTTTTGTCAATTGCAGTGATCATGACATCTTCATCAAACTTACTTTCAAATGCCTCCCTCCCTCCCTTAAAATACAAAATTGTATTGTTGTTTTGACAAAGATCAGATACAAATAACTTTAACGTACAAAACACACGAACTGAAGGTTTTCCTGAAAAAACGCGGTGACATTTTTTGTAATTATTTACTCATATTACTCTACAAATGATCTTATAAGGTAATTTTGATCTTGTAGAGTAATTTTATAAAACGTTCTTAAAGAGTAATTTTGATAATTGATCTTATAGCGTATTATCAAAATTATTTTACAAGTGTATCTTGTAAAGTAATTTTGATCTTGTATGGTAATTATCAAAATTACTCTATAAGTGTATCAAAATTACTATGTAAGTTTATCAAACAACATGCAATTCAAAATTATCTTAAAAGATCAAAATTACCCTACAAGATCATTGGTAGAGTAATTTTGATAATTACTCTACGAATAAATAATTATGAAAATGTCACCGTGTTTTTTTGCCTTTTTCATGTCTTTCGTACGTTTTGTATGATAAGATACTTTGTACGTGAACTTAACTCGTGTTGATTAATGTACGTGCAGGGCCGGCCCAATGGGCTTCTGACCCTAGGCACAGGCCTAGGGCCACCCAATTTGAAAGGCCTCCAATTTTGTTGTGGATTTTTTATATATTAGGCCCATTTTTTGTTTTAAAGCAATAGTCCGTCACATGAAAGGCCCGTCCAACGTCCAAACTAAGAAAACACAAAAGCCTCACTCCTCAAACACGTGCAGATGAATTGAATGAAGAACGAAAGAAAGGTCGCGGCAGAATTAGGGTATCGAACAGTCGTTGCAGAATGAGGGTATCGATTATTGAACAGGCGCTGGCCGCTGATGAAAGGTCGGTAAGTAACTACTAACTAACGACTCTTTTTTTTGCTTTTTAACATCTATATCTCCCATTTGATTACAAGCTGCTCTCTAATATCGATTACAAACAAACCAGACGTTGATTTGATTACAAACTGCTAACGTTGATTACAAACTGGCCGCTGATACTTTGATTAAATCAGACGTTGCTTGATTCTGTTAAATCAGTTCTTCCATTTGATTACAATTTTACAAACAGTTCTTCGAATACGAAAATATATGTTGTTCGATTAAATCAGTTCTTCGATTCAGTTCTTCAATTAAATCAGTTCTTCGATTCAGTTCTTCGATTTGTGGCAGTGGCAGGCGTTGTTTAATTTGTGGCAGACGACAGACGTTGATTGATTCGGGAATTAGGGCTTATTCAGTTCTTCGATTTGTTGCAGTGTTGGTGTGGCACAGGTTAGTCATATCCTCATTCTTCTTTCATAAGTTGCTATTTTTCTAGGCTTATTTGTTGAACTGATCCTGTTATTTAGGCAGTAGGCTTGCTTGTTTGTCTATTTAATTTGTTGTTTAGGGAATTAGGATTCTTTCATCAAACAATTTGCCTCGGTTAAAGCTTGAAAAATCAATTTTATTTAAACGTATACTTAATTTATACAAAGCGTACAACCTTCAACAAAAAAAAATTTAACTTCGCCAACTATAAACTTTTTAGTTACAAAACAATTTTGCCGGTCCCAAGCCCCGGGTAAAGGAGGAGGGTTTTGTTACTAAAAATGTTGAAAGGGCAATTTTGCAAAAAGGCCTCCACTTCGAAGTTCGCTTAGGGTCTCCAAAAACCTAGAAACGGCCCTGTGTACGTGGTTATTGTATGTTTTTATATTTTTCAAATCAACCGAAATAAAGATCCTTTTTTATAGTTTTTAAATCAACCGAAATAAAGATCCTTAATGTTTTTTTCTCAATAGTAGGTATACGAAGAATTGGCTATTTTAATGTGTGGATTTATCGTAGGTAATTGAATGTGTGTTGAAGACATATAAATAAGTTAAAAGTGCAAGATCGATGCAAACGATGTGATGTTTTAAGTAAGGAAATGTTAGAAAAGTCGTACATTTGATAGACCGGAAGATAATAAGAACTATGAGAGAGTATAATAAGAAATATGTTCGTGTAAGATGCCGTGTAACTATCAATAGGGTTAAGAATAGTTAAATGGACAATTTCTGGTTGTATTCGTTTGGCATCTTACATGAAGAATTAGGATTGTAAATGAATTAAACGTTCAATGAACTGTTCGATTAAAAGTTCGTTTATGCTCGTGAACTGTTCGATTATTTTTATTATTCAAGAGCATGTTTATATTACAATAAACCATAATACTCGTATTATGCCTAACCCAAAACTTAATCGCCAATGTGGTAGTGGTATAGTGGTTGGGGAAAATTTTGGTGTTCCTTGTGACCTATGTTCGACTCCCACTCTCTCCATTATTTTCTGCGGCATCCAGATGAAGGGCGAATACGTGTGGCCGTCTTGGATGGGAGGCGAGGTTTTACCGATTATTCCATTGTCGTGCATTCGAGGGGGTGGAGGTCGGGTTTCCGCGCATCTGGGAGAGACAAGGGGCTGGCGGCGGTCGAGTAGTCGACCTTGACCACAACGTCCGGTATCACGATGGTTGGCATGTCGTTCCTTGCCGTTTAAAAAAAACCCCAAAATTTAATCAGGAAGATACCTAATCCTATCTTTGGAAACTATAAGTCAACCCTTAACAAATATTAGAAACAAATATCAAATATAAACAAGTACCAAAAAATAAAAATTAACATGGCCCTAATTTTAGGGCTGGCATATCGTGACACGATAAGACACGATACACGAAATCCCATACACGAACACGACACGATATACACGAAAATTACCTGTTAATACCTGTTAACACGACTGTTATACACGAAAATTGTAACAATCCTAAATAAACCGACACCCTCGAATATTTTCCGACACCTCAATATATTTTAAAATATCCCAATATGTCCCAAAATACACCCCATACGTGAAGACGGGCCCCGAATACCCTAAATATTAATAAAAATAATTAAAAATCAGGTTTTGGGTCTGAGGAGGGCCGCGTAAGCTTAAGCCCAACCCTTACGCGGGCCGCGTGAACTTAAAATCTAGCGCAACCCTGGGCCGCCACGTGGCCCAACACCCGGCAGACCTATACATCGACTCGCCCAGCTACGCATTGACCTGGGGTCAACGTGGGCCGCGTAGGCCCTGTTCTCGTGTTACGCGGGCCGCGAGAGGACCAGATTTAGCACCTATATAAGAAGGCCATCGGGTTTCATTCAGAATCGCTCAAATCTTTCTTTCTAAACGTGAATTTCTGATAATAGGCATAATACTCGGGTATTATACCCCCCTAAATAGCGAAGTTCTGCTCCGTTGTAAGTATTATAACCCCTGGATACGTATTAGATACGCTCCCCGATTGATCTAGGGTTCCGTAACGGCTGTCGTGGTTCTGCCCGACGTAGTCGTTGGAATGCCGTCTCGGGGAGGGTATTACTAATGTTAAAATGGGTTATTATACTAACGCGTGTGCATATGTGTAAATTTTAGATTATCACCAGGAAACCCATACGGAAAATCTAAGACAGCAATGTGAGTTGATCCATTTTTTGTAAACCTTTTGTTAACTGTTTTTACAAAACCTTAAATACTTTTCCATGCGAATAACAGTTATTGAGTATTTGTAAGAATAAAATTATCATGAGTATGTTGGGGTTTTGTATACAAAATTTGTTACCACCTGGTCAAGGAGTAACATTTCCACAAGTCGGGTTCGACAGTACCATGGATGTTAATTGTGATGTCTTGGAAACAAATATAATTGCGGGATCGCCCTCAATACTGTACACTGGGTTTTTATTAAACTTGATTAAACTGAGATTCACTCACCAGTATTTCCCACTGACAAATGTTTTTAAAACGCGTTTCAGGTAACAAATTGTGAAAGTCAAATAGAAGCCAGCTGGACAGCACTGAAAGCTTGGAAAAGTGGCAATAAAGTAACCTAAAATAAAATAGATGTTTTTATTAAATAAAATAGGATTTATTCCTATGAAAACGTGTATACTATGAACTTGGGTTTTAACCCATTTGTTTAATGTTATGAAAATGTGGTATTTTACTCTGATCAATGTTTCCTAACTACGGTCCTGATGAAAATTTCCACTGCCAAATTAGACAATACACGATACCACCGAAACTGGCTCGCGGCCGCCCATTCCCGGGGATTTGGGATCGGGGGTTGAGACAGAAAGTGGTATCAGAGCTAAGCCACTGATTCAGCCACAGAAGTGTTCTGCTGACATCAAAATTCAATCTGTTAGGAAATAAATTATGGAAATACGTGCATAACTGTATTTTATTGCTATGTGTTATTTAACTATTTGTTAGTTTACAGTATGAGCGACCAAGGACCATCTGACACGTACCGTCAATTGTCTGGTTCGCCTAGAAGCGAAGGCACCTCCTCTTCTCAGCCTGCCCTCTCAGGGTACTCTGCTGATACGGATGAAGGAATCTTTGTGTTTAAGGCTCAGTCAGAAGAGCCATTTCCTCAGAAAAAGAGGGGATGGTTCAGTCGAGGGGCGCACGAGCGTAGAAAACGTATGAAAAAATTACAAGACCAGAGGGTACTAGCAGCAGCCAAGAGAGAGACAGATGCCTATGCCCAGGATATGATAAATAGGGGTATAACCAATATTTACATCCTAGCAACCACTGCAGCTGACCCTAATCTGGAGCAAATAATAGCACCCCAACCACAACCACCAATCCCTGACCAACCCATGGAGATAGAAAACCCTGAAAACCAAGTAGAAATGCATGACTTTAATCCGGAAGAAATCCCTAGGGTACCAGCACCAAACCCCCTAGACCCAAATTACGATCCATGGTGGGATGAAGTTAGGGACTATGTGCAACATTACCCGATACATGAAGACACACCCATGCAGAACATAGGAGCCTATCCAGGTATGGACCCTTTAGATCCCTATTACCACGATGAATACATTAGGGAGATTTTAGAAGATCCTTACCGATTTCAGGCATCTACACCCCCATACAAGGAACCCGCACCCCAGATTCCAAACCCAGTCCTAGAACCTGCACCCCCAATGAGTGCAGAAAACGTACACGAACTTAGGACTTTTGGGGAGGAAATTTTAGAGAGCAGTGAGAGAATGAGACAGGTGGGAGAGCGACTCGTATGGAAATACGACGAGCGCAATATGGATTTCTGGATGAATCCATATCCGTGAATGTGATGGTGAAACGGTAGTAGTAGTAGTAGTAGTAGTAGTAGTAGTAGTAGTAGTAGTATAATAATAATAAAATAATAAAATAAAATATGTGTGTACGGATGCCTACTATTATTTATTTCTGTTGGTATTGTAATTTTTATTTTAGTACTAGTGTGTAATAGATGCTTAATATATAGATGAATAGAGTAAAGTCGCAATGATCGACGCTTTTGGCAAAAATGTGTGTCATGTGATTGACAATATTAAATATTATTTTGTGATATTAATACGGGATAAATGTTTAAAATTCAGATGGCCGATGAAGGAAATCTGAATAATGATAACCAGAGTAACATTAACGTGGTTAATGAGAATCCGAGCATCAATAACAATGGAAACCAAATGGATAATAGTGCCGTTCAACACATAATGGCACAAGGAATCATAGATGCAATGTCATTTATTATTCAAACAATTCACCAAGCGAATAATAAAAGCAAGCATAGCAGTAAGCGACCAATTGAACCAGAAAACAACGTGAACAATGGACCCGTACTTCAAGTGCCCATTCCCAAAAGAAGAAGAACCATGTCTTATGGTTGTTCTTACAAAGAATTCTGGTCCTGTAAACCAATAGAATTCTCGGGCACTGAAGGACCCATTGCAGCCTTACGCTGGATAGAAAAGACTGAGGCTGTTTAAAAAATAAGCAAGTGTGCTGAAGAAGACAAAATAATGTTTGCTTCTAATCTGTTTAAGAACTCAGCCTTAGAATGGTGGAACACTATCCTCCAGTCAAGAGGAAGTGATAGGGTATACAACATGGAATGGGAAGAATTTAAGAATACGGTAGAAAGGAAATTCTGCCCTCCTAATGAAAAGGAACATATAGCTAATAAGTTCCTAAACTTAAGAATGACCGGGGTAGATAGTAAGGGTTATACTACCACATTCTTTGAATATGCTAGAATAGTACCAACCCTTGCATCACCTGAACCAGTGTTAGTTTCCCGTTACATATGTGGATTAATTGGGGAGATTAGACATATAGCCAAGGCAGCTAGACCTCAAACTATAGAAGAAGCTGTAGAACTAGCAAACACCTTGATAGATGAATTAATCCGTACTAGAGAAGAAGAACAGAGAAGAAACCTAACCCAAAGGCTTACTCAAGAATTCCGTTCTGGGAATTATAATCGTAGGAATATGGGTTCTACCTCTGCACCGTTCTGTAAGGCCTGCAAGAAAAAAGCATTCGGGAAAATGCTCCACTCTTGGCAATTTCTGCAAGATGCCAGGACACAAGGAAAAAGATTGCAGAAGAAAATCCAGTAATGGACTATGCTACAACTGTGGAGAAAAAAGTCACATCAAGCTGAATTGTCCAATAAAGTATTGACACGTGTCATAAACTTTAAACGTGTAAAGGATTACCTTAGAAGGACAAGAGTTGACAAACAAGGAAAGTATGTGAATATAAGGGTTCAGAATGTCAACTATGGATAAATATACTTTACAATAACCATACATGATGTTTATACCCTTAAATGAATGATTCATGGATCATACGAAGCTAATTGTGAAAGAAAGTGAGAGATTACAAACTACAGGGGTTAAATGTGTCAACATGTTTAAAGTGTACCTCTGAGTGACCTTTTAGCAAACCTGAAGCTTTGTAATGATTAATTATGCTCGCGAGAATAAGTGATTAAAATTTCATAAGGTCTCGTTAAAGTATGAGAAAGTTATGGTAATGTTCGTATATGAGGGGTTAAAAGCGTCAACGTTGAAATTTAAGACTTTTCGGTGATCGTATGAATAATCGGGGACATAACAACGTTGGTTTATGACTTAGAGTCCTTAAAAGTCAAGTTTGGGGGTTACAAGTGCAAGAAACCATGTTAAAAATCAAGTTTGGAAGTTCAGGGGACAAACTGTCAACATTCGAAAGTTATGTCATGCTGGCCTGGTCCTTACGGACCGTATGCTAGGACCCTTACGGTCCGTAAGCTACTTCCAGATGCAGAAACTCGACTGATGGCTTTTCAGCCCATGTAACCGACATATATTGCCCTTTTTCACCACCAAGGGCCGCCTAAACTAGTTCTTAGGTTTAGGGACACTTGTAATTGATCTGGGATCACCTCATAGGCTTGTTTGTCATGATCTTGATGGATCAAAGGCACTATATAAGACCCACATTGTTGCAAACTTTGATCATCCCTTCATACCTTCACTTCTGATTATTTCTGGAGCACAAGGACTTTCCCTAAGCATCTCTGGTCGTGCCTTAGACCTTGGTAAGTATCCTTGATCTTCCTTAATTGAGTTTTGCTTAGTTATTAGCTTAAAAGTCAAACCGTCGTAATTAAGGTTTGACTTATCGATTAATCACTAATGGTCCAGTGATTAGTCAAACTTAAGGTAGTTATAAGTTGGTAATCATGTGGGCATTAAACCCTTAAAAGGGCACCCTCTGATTCCCGTCCTAACTAGATCAATTGTCGGGTCAAAGTTCGTTATAAAAAGTCAACAGAAACTTAATTTGTGAATTAACACGTAATTAGCAATGTAGAAGACGTGTAACCTATTTTGTCACTCATATAACTTGATAATTAGTATAAGAACTGGTCTAAGCTTGTTTGATCCGACAATTTTCTGTTCTGACCCGATTTAGATGGATTTAGAAATGCCTTAGAGTCCCGTTAGGACCAACTAGTATGATAGTATAACCCTCTGCGTTTATACTACTTGACTCGTTGATTGTCCGATGTTTCCGTTAAATGCCTAATGTTGACCAATATGCCTATTTGACCTTAAAACAAGAGTTTTGGAAATGTGTAAGGACAATAATCTTTATTACTGAATTATAAACATGTCCCTAAAATTTCACATCAGTTGGAGGTCTAGATTAGGAGTTATGCTCAATAGCGTAATTTGAAAGCTTTTTTGTTAATTAAAAGGCATAATTAGCATAAAGCCTATCTAAACCCAATTTTTGACACCAAACCTTTTACCCACTGATGTAATATAATATTTTGAGATTTTTGAAGATTTTTAATTATTTTTAACCTGATCATAACCTAAGGTTATGGCCTTGATTCAGTAAATACCGATTATACCCTTTTTGTGTATAAAATGAGTTTTACATAGTATTTTGACACCAATCAAATTGCTACTGATTTTATATAATAAATGAAGTATTTTGAACTTTATAACCTGATCAGAAAACTCAGATTTCCTGTATAACCCGGAAATCGCTTAAAACGGCTTTTTACGCGTATTAAACACCTAGTATGGGTTTAAAACCATTTTGGCATATAGGACTTATCACCAACTGATATAACCTATTGAATTAAGTTTTTTTACTGATTATTTCAGACCCGAGTCTCAGAATTAAAAGTAATCTCTTTTATAATCTTTTAAATGACCAAAATACCCCTACGGGGCTTAAATTGAGATTAAACTCGTTTTGGGCATAATGAAAAGTATCCGACTGATATCACAACATAATTAAGGCATATTAACTTAGGAAACATGTATATGACTCTTATGGTTACCCGTTACGCATATTTCGCGTTCGGATTGGTTTATGTAACTAGTTTGCATAAATTGACCAAAACGGGTCGAACCTTATCATATTTGCCTCAAAATCTAGAATGTGTTTAGTTTACCCATATTATACAAGTCCCCAAACTTGTCGGGTCTAAATCACATTCTATTCCGGTTTTCTCTTAATCATGCGTTATGAACCGTGAACCTTTCCTTAAAACTAACCGGTCTAAGTTACGACTTAAATAAGACCCGTTAGGAATCTAATAGGTTAATAAAACCTTCGTTCCAGATTAAGAGCCCCAGTAGAAGTACTTGTGCTTGCTGATTAGAATATACGGCTGAGTATAAATTGCATTGCTAGCTTAGGTAAATACTTTTAACTTGTTTTCCCTTATACGGGCTTGGGATACGGTATTATAAAAATACTGCTTGGTCGGGTGTAGAAACCTTTTAATCGGAGATGATTAAATTGCATAATCCCGTTTTAATCTGTATTGATTGATAACAAATAACATTAGGGGTTAATGACCGTGTCCTGGATATCCTTGGCTCATTTAAAAAGTGAATGGCCACAACTTAAGCACAAGGTGAAGGCATAACACCTCCTGTTGCGTATGTAAAAGATATGCTCACTCGTAAGGGTGTCTTCTTGTGAGATTATATTTGTGGTGTGTCTATTGATCTTGATCGGCTTCTAAAATCACCGGCCCTAAATGTTGGACAACCCTGTAAATCGGATACAAGATTTTTATTAATAAAATTGTCCCAAGTTATAGAAGATATTTTTGTGCCTGGTGCATCTAAATCAATTTTCTTAAACTCTTTTTAAAATGAGTCGGTTAATTGTATTTACCAGTGTAAACTGACGTATTTTTCCAAAAAGGTTAAGTGACAGGTACTGAACGTAATTGGCTGGAAGCTCAGGGCGTTAATAAGGAATCTTGCAAGTTCTAGGCGTCTAAAGTCTGTTGAACAATGTTTATGTTTTAAGATCCGCCTGTGGATCCATCTTACAATCCGTTTGTAATAATTGATGTTACTTTTGAATCGGTTTGTAATATATTTATCTTTTGCTTCCGCTGTGCATTTAATATTGTGTTGTTTGACTATGATGATATCGACTACGTCACGATACTCCCCACCGGGCCCACCGATAATACGTGGAAATATCGGGGTGTGACAGGTTGGTATAAGAGCCAACATTGAGTGAATTAAACACTAGCCCTTAGTGTTTAATCTCAATGACACAGTAGCACATTCCTTGACCTTCTGAGTCTAGACTTAACGTAGGAATACTCTCAACCCTAATCAGAAAACTATTGCTTCCGAATTTATATATTTTTAATATGTCTCCAATCAAAGAAGCCATAATGGAATTTCTCCACATCCGGAGCCTTGAATTGCCTAGCTTCGTACCGCGGCTAGGGTGCAACGTGCAACCAAGGAGAAAGCATTCAGAAGTAAAGTAAAGAAGAAAACTCCTTTTGCTGAAGTTCGTTTCCTCAGTAAGTCCTTATAAGGGCATACTTATCTTCAGTCCCTTCATGGACAACATCATTCCTTTCAAGTCCCGTTTAGGGGAATTATATACTCCTTTTAAAAATCATTTGAATATTTTATCTAAATTCCATTTTTATCATTTTATATGAGTATAACATATGAAATAAATCAAAATATAATTCCTTTCGTAATTGATCTGCCAATATGTATAATGAAAAGAATCTTAAAGGGCATAACCTAGCTTGTATGTCATTAAGGACCTATCTATGATGGTAAAACCTGTTTAAAAGAGATTCAGATCCTTGTTAACATCTAAAAACATGTTAACACTCCTGACAACAGTGATGCGATAAAATCACACTTGTCATCTTTATAAATAGGAATTATCCAACCCCTTATCTAGCCTAGTGATGTGGAAATCATGGCTTAAATCATCAAATGAAGATGATCATATTATAAACATCCATAAGTGATGAAATGCCTACGGGCCATACTTATTGTCCTAAGGGACAAAAGACAGTGATGTCTTTGACTCTCTGTCAAGAAAAGGTAATTAAATGTGTTCAAACCTTAATGCCTCGATTCTCTGAAATCATGGCTTATAAATTTAAAACTATCCTTGTGACTAGGCCTTTTGCGCCACTTTAATATCCTTAATGTTTTATAACTAGGATAAATTATAATGAAAATACTAATTAAATATAACTAACAAATTAACCAATATGGTTTATGTTACCATGGTTAATAAATCGTCAAAAATGATAATTTCATAATGACCTCTGAATAAATCATTATCAATGTTTATGTAGAAATCAAGCTACATGGCTGGATCAGATGAAGTTAACAGCCATCCGAAGGAGAACAATGATACTACCAGAATTAATATATCTGGAGCGGAACTGCAGGCATTAATAGATAATGCTGTTACTCGAGCTCTTGACAGACAGTATAATGAATCAAATGATACCCAATCTAAGACTCTATCTGTGGCTCGTAGTAAGCCCCCTTCTAAATCACATGAGTCAAGGGAAGACGATGTTCATCACCCATCAAATCAGAGGAGTGTTCCGTCTAGACAGGTTGTACTTCATCAAGAGGCACCAGTTAAGACCTGTTCATATAAATATTTTGTCTCCTGCAAGCCCAGAGACTTTACAGGAGAGGAAGGGGTCATCGATTGCATGACATGGCTCGATGAGATGGACACTGTTGTTGACATCAGCGGTTGTGCAGAGTAAGATGTTGTGAAATTTGTTTCACAATCATTCAAAGGAGAAGCGTTGGCATAGTGGAGATCATTGCTCCAAGCCACGGGAAAGGTCCTACTCTACACCCTATCTTGGGGTCAATTTGTTGCATTGATCAAGGAAAATTATTGCCCTCAGCATGAGGTAGAAGAGATAAAATCAGACTTCTTGACTCTGGTCATGAAGAATTTGGATTGTCAGGCATATGTGACAAGTCTCAACACTATGTCCCGCCTAGTTCCTTATTTAGTCACCCCTGAACCTAAACGCATAGCGCGTTTCATTGGAGGCCTAGCACAAGAGATAAAGGGAAATGTTAAAGCATCTAGGCCTACCACATATAGGTCCGCGGTGGACTTATCCTTATCTCTCACTTTAGATGCTATCATGAATAAGTCTGTTAAAACTTCCGGCAAGGGAAAAAGGAAAGAAGAAGAGGAAAACTCTCATCAATCTAACAAGACGAAGAAGGGAAGCTCTGAGCACGGGAAAGATTTCAAGTTTAGGAAAAACTCGAGTCATTTCAATAACAAGCCCAAATGCAATAACTGCAGGAAGCAACATTCTGGAAAATGCACAATCGACCCACGTGCTAAATTATGTGGAATTTTCAAGACCAAGGGTCACAAGACTTAAGATTGTAAAGAGTTGAAGAATGCTACCTGTTACAACTGTAACGAGGATGGGCACATCAAGACTAACTGCCCAAAGCTTATAAAGAAGCCTGGAGAGGCCAGGAAAACAAACGCATGAGTCTTCCAGAGGAACGCCCAGGAGATGGTGCAGAATGAAAACTATATAGCAGGTACCTTTCCTTGCCAAGAAGTTTATGCAAAATTTATTTGATGCTGGCACATATGATTCTATAATGAACGATAAATGTTGAGAACTGTTGTCTCCGCCTGATTTAGACTCCGGTCATTTAACGCGAGATAAGAAATTGGCCGACGATACTTTAGAGAATGCTCCCAACAAACCTTAGATCGATATTTTATATCTATTAGGAATCACTCTTTTCTGATATCCTTATGGAAAGCTTTCAAGCTATCCAAATTCATCAATATAATAAAGACAGATGTGACATGTTGATCCCCTGTCAAAAAGGTGGTGGACTAGGTCCAAACCATAAATGCCATTGATGGTCTTTTGTGACCTAGGCTAAATAATATTGATATATTAAAAAAACGTTCATTAAGAATGTTAGTGCTATATTGGCCTGTATGGTTTAATGAAACCATGGTTAGTATATGTTAAGGCCATCAGGGTGATGAATAGCAGTTGTTGGATTGCAACTAAGTAAATGATTCATTTGGTGATAGGAACCAAATCTTGAGTATGACAAACTCGGATAAGACAACAGTCAATCGCGCCATTGATGATGCGACGCATGCTAATGATGCTACAATTGTAAACCTTAGAATTTCCAAAGATGTTCTTCAAACTATGATAGACGCAGCTGTTGGAAAAGCTGTGAAGAAGGCTGTGAAAAAGTTCAAAGAGCCCAATGCTACTTGCTTTAAATTTCATTCAAGACTACCCCTCCTTACTCACGAGAAGGATCTCGTTCATGCCTCTAATGCAAAGGATGAACTAAAAAGGAAAAGGGAGGAAGATAACTCCCATAATTCTAAGAAAAAGAACAAACAAAAGCCTGTATGCAAGACTTGCAAGAAGCGTCATTACGGGAAATGCAAATTTGAGTCTCAATCTTTACATTGTGGGATCTGCAAGTCCAAGGGACATAAAACGTTGGACTGCAAGGACATGAAGAATGCAGTCTGCTTCGGCTGTAATGAGAAAGGCCACATCAAGACTACGTGCCCTAAATCTGTCAAAGGAAATGCGGCTAAGGATAGAAAGCCTAAGAATGATAGCGCTTAAACTCTCCTAAAGAGTGTCAGGAGTAGTCCATATCAATAATAACGTTACGTTCTTTAAATATAAATGCTAAGAATTCTGTTTTAATTCGGATACCAATAAATCCTTCATAAACTATAAGTATAGCAAGCTTTTAAAATCTTCCATAAGAATCCTAGATATTAAGTGTAAGGTAAAGCTTACAGATAGCAAATCATAGGAACCATTTCTTCTATTCCTGTCAGAAATCTTCAAACATAAAATTCTAAAGTACCCTATCTCCAGATAAATGCATTCAAATGTAATTGATATCTCTTTGATCCCTATTGATTTCGAATACCAAATGGTATGACAAAAGCACCATATGAGGATTGGTGTATCTTAATATGTTCCATAGATTGCTTCCATGTCTGATCAGTATGGAGGTTTAATGCATGGAACCCCAAAGATATTCCAACGGTCATATGGTACTAAGGTCAACTAATGGTATTCAAAGAAGATATCCAGAATGGAATTATCCCAGTAAATGTTTCTGATTAAGGAATTCGTGGACTTGTAACATAAATGTGTCACTTATTTGACACAAGCAATGATGGATGAACTGGAGCCTGAGATATGGAAAATCTCTGTAACCTCCTTGTATCTTGATTATCTTCTCCTAAGATTACCCTTTTACCTCCGAGGAGGCAAGTAGAGTTAGGATTTACATCCCATTTAGGGCTGTATCATTATGAAATTACCTAAACGGCTAGTACCATCATTGGAGGAATCGAAACCCTGATTAAGTAAGTTTTAAAATAAAGGATTCATATATCCTAACCCAATATTCTGAGAGTTTGATATTGTTAAATAAGGAAGACGGTTCATTTGCTTATGCATTGATTACCACAACCCTAATTAGGCAACGATTAAGAATCGCCATCAGCTGCCCAGGATCGTCGATTTGTTCGACTAACTGTAAGGATTAGCTACTCCTTAAGATTAGTTTTGAGCAATGGTTAGAATAACCATCTCACCTTAAGATAAGCTTTTCTATAATAGTTGTTATATAAGTATCAAGGTGGTTCCTTTGGAGACCTTGTATAGATGAAATATCAAAACATCCGTTGGATGGACGAGACTTTGGGAAGTCCACTTATCAGGATCTGAAAGTTGGATTGGAAACAATGAATAAGATCATACAAATCCCTAATCATCTGTAAGTTGCCAGTATTCAGCAGAAAATCAAGAATTTATGAAAGTAGCAACCCTCCTAAATTCTTGTTAAGAATAAGGTTCAACAAAAGATATCACCCAGGAAGGATGTGCCAAATTTGTTAAATTATCAGGCTAGTTAAGCTCTGAATATATAGAATCATTCGAAGGAAATCGAATGTATCAAGATCAAGTAGCATATAAGCTAAAACCTATTTAAGGAGCTTGGCGGAACTCGCAATACATTGCACACTAGTGACTGAAGGATGTGTTTCGCCAATAAGTCAAGAAGCACTATCACATAATGATATGCAGAGTTATGATGTGATGAGCATCCTGTATCTATTGAGGATCGACAGGTTAAGAAGCTCCATAAGGATACATGTACCTAATATAGGGGTCACTTTGGGAGCTTGGAAAGACTCCATATATGTTATAGAGTTAAGTCCATTATGCGACAAAAAGTACTTCTAGCATTTTAGCAAATCTCGAGATCGAGATTTCTTTTAAGGGGTGAGGATGTAACACCTCGAAAATTCATGTCCAATAAAGTATTGACACGTGTCATAAACTTTAAACGTGTAAAGGATTACCTTAGAAGGGCAAGAGTTGACAAACAAGGAAAGTATGTGAATATAAGGGTTCAGAATGTCAACTATGGATAAATATACTTTACAATAACCATACATGATGTTTATACCCTTAAATGAATGATTCATGGATCATACGAAGCTAATTGTGAAAGAAAGTGAGAGATTACAAACTACAGGGGTTAAATGTGTCAACATGTTTAAAGTGTACCTCTGAGTGACCTTTTAGCAAACCCAAAGCTTTGTAATGATTAATTATGCTTGCGAGAATAAGTGATAAAAATTTCATAAGGTCTCGTTAAAGTATGAGAAAGTTATGGCAATGTTCGTATATGAGGGGTTAAAAGTGTCAACGTTGAAATTTAAGACTTTTCGGTGATCGTATGAATAACCGGGGACTTAACAACGTTGGTTTATGACTTGGAGTCCTTAAAAGTCAAGTTTGGGGGTTACAAGTGCAAGAAACCATGTTAAAAATCAAGTTTGGAAGTTAAGGGGTCAAACTGTCAACTTTTGAAGTTATGTCATGCTGGCATGGTCCTTACGGACCGTATGCTAGGACCCTTACGGTCCGTAATCTACTCCCAGATGCAGAAACTCGACTGATGGTTGTTCAGCCCATGTAACCGACATATATTGCCCTTTTTTCACCACCAAGGGCTGCCTAAACTAGTTCTTAGGTTTAGGGACACTTGTAATTGATCTGGGATCACCTCATAGGCTTGTTTGTCATGATCTTGATGGATCAAAGGCACTATATAAGACCCACATTATTGCAAACTTTGATCATCCCTTCATACCTTCACTTCTGATCATTTCTGGAGCACAAGGACTTTCCCTAAGCATCTCTGGTCGTGCCTTAGACCTTGGTAAGTATCCTTGAGCTTCCTTAATTGAGTTTTGCTTAGTTATTAGCTTAAAAGTCAAACCGTCGTAATTAAGGTTTGACTTATCGATTAATCACTAATGGTCCAGTGATTAGTCAAACTTAAGGTAGTTATAAGTTGGTAATCATGTGGGCATTAAACCCTTAAAAGGGCACCCTCTGATTCCCGTCCTAACTAGATCAATTGTCGGGTCAAAGTTCGTTATAAAAAGTCAACAGAAACTTAATTTGCGAATTAACACATAATTAGCAATGTAGAAGACGTGTAACCTATTTTGTCACTCATATAACTTGATAATTAGTATAAGAACTGGTCTAAGCTTGTTTGATCCGACAATTTTCTGTTTAGGCTCGGTTCGGAACCGAAAGTCGCAAAACTTTGACTTTTGCTTTGACTTCAGTTCTGACCCGATTTAGATGGATTTAGAAATGCCTTAGAGTCCCGTTAGGACCAACTAGTATGATAGTATAACCCTCTGCGTTTATACTACTTGACTCGTTGATTGTCCGATGTTTCCGTTAAATGCCTAATGTTGACCAATATGCCTATTTGACCTTAAAACAAGAGTTTTGGAAATGTGTAAGGACAATAATCTTTATTACTGAATTATAAACATGTCCCTAAAATTTCACATCAATTGGAGGTCTAGATTAGGAGTTATGCTCAATAGCGTAATTTGAAAGCTTTTTTGTTAATTAAAAGGCATAATTAGCGTAAAGCCTATCTAAACCCAATTTTTGACACCAAACCTTTTACCCACTGATGTAATATAATATTTTGAGATTTTTGAAGATTTTTAATTATTTTTAACCTGATCATAACCTAAGGTTATGGCCTTGATTCAGTAATACCGATTATACCCTTTTTGTGTATAAAATGAGTTTTACATAGTATTTTGACACCAATCCAATTACTACTGATTTTATATAATAAATAAAGTATTTTGAACTTTATAACCTGATCAGAAAACTCAGATTTCCTGTATAACCCGGAAATCGCTTAAAAGGACTTTTTTACGCGTATTAAACATCTAGTATGGGTTTAAAACCATTTTGGCATATAGGACTTATCACCAACTGATATAACCTATTGAATTAAGTTGTTTTACTGATTATTTCAGACCCGAGTCTCTGAATTAAAAGTAATCTCTTTTATAATATTTTAAATGACCAAAATACCCCTACGGGGCTTAAATTGAGATTAAACTCGTTTTGGGCATAATGGAAAGTATCATACTGATATCACAACATAATTAAGGCATATTAACTTAGGAAATATGTATATGACTCTTATGGTTACCCGTTACGCATATTTCGCGTTCGGATCGGTTTATGTAACTAGTTTGCATAAAT